>PVIA01009142.1:0-64040 GCA_004024845.1 Tonatia bakeri | reverse complement strand
GAACAAGCCTCATAAACACCTTCGGTCAGCCATGAGGAGGTGGACTTGCCCAAAACAATCCACCTTATGCTATAAACTTCCTTTCCTACCCACTTCTGCCTATAAAACCTTCTATTTTGTACAAGTCTTAGATGCTACTTTCTCTTTGCTAGATGAGTTGCTGCCCAACTCATAAATCAATGAATAAAGCCAGTTAGATCCCCAAAATACTCGGTTTTTTACACATCTAATTTATTTCACCCTAAAACTTCTGGAATGTCACCAAAAATAGACCTAATCCCCACACCAAAAAATGTACATAGCTATCCATAACCTATCTAAAGCATATTGGTGAGTTTCCTTAAATTGCCTGATTTTTTTGGTCTGATTCATATCCTGCTAGGTAGAAAGGTCCATCCACATCTTGATTGATTTTGCAGCCCCAGGTCCCACAGGGTGCTTCACACCCAGTAAGTCTACAATTAGTTTGTGTTGGGTGAACACATCAATTGTGCTCTTACTCTTTGTCTTCATTTCTGTTTGGATCCATGTCTGCAGACTCCTGCCTCTTTGTCACTCACAGTGCTTGTTATCTCATGCGCCTGATGCCTGCATTTGCCAACCACGTAATAAATCCAGTGACGATGCTGATGCTGTAACATCCGTCTAGCACTCTCCTGCTTCTCTCGGTCCCTCGTCTCCATGGTACATGTTCACTTCGCCCAACTCTCATTAACAATGCTCAGGGTTTCAAGGAATTTAACCTCTGGCCGGGGAACCACAGCTTCAATTACCTCACTCCTCACATTAATGGTCTTCCAAGGAGTGTTCGATGACCACGGAGCTACAAGACCTGGTCCTTTTCAGTTCGTGTACTCATCGGGATTTAGGATACACCTGGGCAGTCAGACCAGAGGTCGAAAGGGCCACTGCGGTTTGTGTAGTTTCTATGATAAAAATGTACTGAAACAAAAAAGATTCAAGTGAAAAATAAGACAGTTTCTCATCCAATTTTCCCCAGCTTCTTTCTCCTTAGAAAGTGAAGCGCGAGCATATCCACACCAATTTCCTCTATTGCACTTTGAATAAAGAAGTAAAACAAGGAAATGAAGTTTGTTTGTGAATATGCCTTTGTCATTACTCTTTGATAATGAAGGGGAATGTGCCTGAAGAAGACTAATGGACTCCTTTTCTAATTGCCACTCCCCTCTGTCCTCTCAGAAATTCGGGTCCATTACCCCCCTCTTCTAAATTACCCACAGGTGTGATAAATAACTCCAGTTATTTATCAAATTAACACTAGTATTTAAGTCCTTTACCTCTTTCTTTTACAATGAGTCTGTGCCACAGTGCCATTTTTAGCTTGGTAAACTGAAGTTGGTGCAAATTAATGCATTTCAGTGGTTCAGTGCAATGGTAAGGGTCCAGACAGACCTTAATTCAAACATTAACTCATGCTCCAGTGTATATGCTTTGGAAATTTTACTGAACTTGACCTCTGTTTCATCTGACGAACTGAGGTGATGGGATTATAATAGCAATCTTCACACAAGGTAGTCCTAGGAAAACAAGAAGTCATTCCAAAGGAAATTTACCAGGAATTCTTTCAAAGAAAGCCATTTCCAGATGCCGACACCTGGAAATAAACTTTCCTAAGATTGACATGACCTAATAGCAAGTAAAAGCATTATTGTTTACTTATCTATCAGTACCATTTAACAAGAAAGAGCCCATGAGGTTTGAACTCTGCCACATCCATGTCTGTCACCTTCAGGAGTGCATAATCATATTAGCACCTAAGGGAGTCTGAAAGAGATGAAAACACACCCACACCCCAAGGTGACAAGATTGCTGTCACGTCATCGAGGTTTACTGTGAATTCATAGTCAATCTGGTGAATTCAGTCATTCAAGGTTGTGACTAAAAATTTCTCTTTTAAACAATCTCGGTGTCACAACTTATATTTATTATTTTATTCTTCTTTTGTATTGTGACAGAATCATAAAGCTTTTCTAATTTTCTTAGATAGTTCTGCATAAGAGTTTTTGAAACTACCTCCAAGTAACCAAATGTATTAAGAGAACATGTCTGAGTTATTTAAGAGGAAAATCATGCAGAAGTTAATCAAATTATATGAGGGTCCACATATTAGGAATTAATGAAAGCACTAATATTCAGTTTGATTCTGCTCAGTTATCATATTTATAAAGTGGGACTTTTAAGATGACACTTTCAAAGAAAAGGTATTTTGGAGGAGAGTGAAATAGTATGTGTGTAAATATTAACTTTCATACATAATAAGAATGTTGTAAATATAGTAACACCATTACCAACAAAGCATGTCAGGAGAAAACAATAACAAATGTCTTTTTGTTATAAACGTCTCAAATGTTTTACAATTTTCTACCAACTGATGGCCTTAAGTTTGCTGTTAACGTATTCTTCAAACTTTTATAACTATCTGAATATTGTGTGAGTGAACTTCACCAATGAAGAAACATTACAGCGTATTTAGCAGAAACAGAGGGGAAAAAGGTGAGAAAAAAAGATTTTTTCAAATTACCATTTGAAAGTAAAATTCTCTCTAGTCAATTAAACATGACTGACCGAAACATGATTATTGTCTAATTGGAAAGGTTAAATATAAAGAATCACCTTTGACTGACCGGAAAGATTACAGATTTGCTGGTTTATTCTAAGGAGAAATTAATCAAACTGAAATAAAAATACACATTAAAAATCCATCTGCTTTTCTGGAGGATTTAACAGTCAACTTCTAAAGTACCTTCTACAGTGATGTGTTTTATGATTCAAGATAGAACATATGAAAGCACACTAAGCTGCAGGGTAATTTTTCTCATTTACTACCTTTGCAAATCCAGATGAATGAAATTATTTTTTCTGAACTGAATCCATTTCAACAAAGAACGGGTAACTGTGTAGATAAAAACTACTAAAACTGCCAATTGAGTAAGCAGATTTGCAGCCGCAATCCCATTCTTTTAGTAATAAACAGAAATGTAAAATAAAATGTGTGAATTATGAGTAAGCAGAAAGCAATGCATAAAAACAATTCATTTCTTTCTCCTTCGAAAAGAGTTTCCAAACTTTTGTGAAAGCCATGGGAAGTGCCGAATAACATTGTTAAAATCTCTAGAACTTTCATTCTGAAATTGTAAAACAGAAATGGAACAATATTTTTTTAAAAGGATGATTTCATACATACAATTATATTTAATGGGAAGCAAGTGTGCAGACCATGCATTTTACTGAGAATAATATGAAGTATTTAGGACCCAAATTACTTTTTAGAAACTCCGCTACCTATACTAACCATCTGCTATTTTTCTTACCTCTTATGCAGTTTGAAGTACTCTTTATAATGTATTGTGTTCGACAATATTTCACATCATTTTGCTTAAAAAACACAATATCCTGAATATCATATCTAGAACAACAATGGCAATGTTCTTGTGAGATATAAAAACCTTAATAAAAGAAACAATAGATATGGAATTCAACATTGCTAAAGAAAGATTTATCTTCAGAACTTGACCTGACTAATAATCTCCCACTATGTGAAGAACTGATTATCATGAGAGGATTAGAATTAATTTCATATAATGCTACATGTTAAAATTCTAGGAAGAGCCTTGTGTGGGTTGAGGATCTGGAATCACAGCTACAAAGTTATCATGAATTTTCTGTCTTAGTTACTATGAGGAAAAACACATTGCTCCCAGTTTGCTAGGACTGATGTAACAAAAGTAGCCCAGACAAGGTGGCTTAAACAACAGAGACATATATATATTTTTTTCTTTACATATGTGTGTGTGTGTAGATAGATAGATGTATGTATGTATGGGTGTGTGTGTGTAGATAGATGTATGTGTGTATGTGTGTGTGTGTAGATAGATAGATGCATGCATGTATGGGTGTGTGTGTGTGTGTGTATATATATAGGTGTCAGCAGTTCTGGGGTCTCCTTGACTTGAAAGTGGCTCACTTTGTCCTCATACGACCTTTCTTCTGTGCAAGGTGCCCCTGGTCTCCTTGTCTATTCCAATGTGCTCTTCTTATAAAAACAAAAGGCAGATTGCATTAGGGACCACCTAATGACCTCACTTACCCTAATCACCAATTTAAGAGCCCCATCTCCAAATACAAGCACTTTTTGAGGTGCTGGGGATGTAAATTCAGGGGACACCATTTGCCCCATGACAACATCATATGGTGTTTACATTAGAGAAATGCGAACGCCTCCGTTGTTACCTTAGACCTTTCAACCTTGCTAACAGAAGGGAAATAGGACAGTCAGGGATGTTTGCTGTATCTTTAAAGAGTATTTAAGTTACTGTAGCTTTTGTGTAGAAGATCTGATATCTTGTTTACATATATTATTTTACTAGGACACAGAATGAAAGGGGCACTAGAAATAAGCCGGCTAAGCCTTGTGGTAAGAGGCAACAACCAAAGGACGCCCCACTCCTTCCAGCAGGTGGGTCTGTAACTCTCTTCTGCACTTCAGAGCTCAAAGATGGATTTTCCCTCGAAAGTATCAAATGTTTGATTTTATTTGGACAATTGGGAAAGGGCTGATAGAGTAAAGTTTGCACATTACTATTAACTTATAAAGATTGTACTTAAACAGGATTTTCACCTCTTACCCATTTGCAACACAAGGACAAAAGACAGAGAGAAAGAGACAGACAGAGACAAAGAGAGACATAGAGCCGAATAGAGAGAAAGCGAGAAGAGCTGGCCCAGTCCATAGGCCCAGCTAAGGACTGCCCCTAGCCTAAACACCAGCTTCATGTCAACACAGAACAACATCCAGGTGAAGCCAGGAGGGAAACTATCCAACCATCCCTCAAAATCCTGAGAAATAGTAAATCATTATAGAGCCTGAAGTTTTGAGGTGGTCTGTTATCAGCTATTGATAACTGAAACAATCACTTTTAAAAGAATTAGAGATTTCCATAAAAAAGCAAAATAAAATCTAAGCATGATTTCAATAAAGATAATATGAGTTATGTTTTATAATTCCACTTTAGGGTCTACATTTTTATTTCCACATCTTGGAAATAACTACTTTAGGGGGATTGAAGAAGATATTTTATTCCGTGTTCATTCCCATAGTCACCCAATTATGGGATTATTAAAATTTAAATATCAACAACCTATAATTTTGCTATTAGCAAGCTAAGCATGTGAAACTTTGAAAATAGAGATGAAAGTATATGTATGTATGTATACATATATTTGTACATGTGTATATATATGCTATTTAAAGAGTTGAAATTGTTTTTACAACAAACTATTGTGATTATTTGAAAATTATAGAGGAATGCTATTTATATAAGATTTTAAGTATTTTCAGTACTTAAGGCTTTTACTTTCTAAATATTGTAAACTAGTTCTAGTGAAGAATTTTTAAGAACCTCCATTTTGATTTAGATTATGCTAATAGTGTAGTTTGAATTATATCAAAATAACTTACTCATCATATATGAAAAGTAAAAAATTGCAGTACAAAAATAACTGATTTATAGCAAGGAATGAGACAAAAATAATACTGAGTAAACAGAAATAATTATTATCCCATCATTCTACATTGCATTGTGTTTTACATTCTCATCTGACATGAGTTAGAAAAATGTTAAATAATTAAAAATTTGAAAATGGATTACAATGCATTTCCTAACCAAAGGTAATTGGAGTATATAGAAAATGTATTACTTACTTACAGCATGGAATATTACCTTTGCATTTTTGCATATTAAATATGACTAGCACATACTTTTTAAAATATTGCTTACTAGATCAGAATGAAGCGATTTCAAAAGTGTTGAAATTTATACTTCTTCAATGAATTGACTAAAATATAAAACAATCTTTTAATTACATGGATTATTAAAATGATTTCTTTCATTGTGTTTGGAAATAAGTACACACAAAGAACTTAATAATGTCAAATATTTAAATATATTTAGTTAATTAAGTCATACTAATGAGCTAACATCTAATGTGCTTGCTATAATCTTACAAAGCAGTAGATCTATTTAAATTAATTTCCCATAAGAGAACCTATTTTTCCCCTCTAGAAAAAATAAAAACAAAGGAAATGTTATTTTAACACGGTATATTATTTGCTTTATGTTTATACTCTGTGCATATAAATGTAAAATCTTATTTGTGTATGTATAGATAATGTGTCTATAATATGCAATCATTTAATAATTTATATGTGACATACTTATCATGCATATAAGAAATTTTATAATGTAATGCATATATGAATACATAAATATATATATCCCCCTGTGCAATTGTTATGTACAATTGATTAGTTTCATACAACTGACTCTAATAATCCTCTATAAACATATACTTTAAATATGTGTATTTTGAAATATTATCCTCTATCCCTCAAAAACATTATATGCATACATACACATATATACATATTACAAATTTCAAACTATACTCAGCTATTTTGAGGTTAAGTTGTTTGATGTCATCTATTATTTTTCTATTAATTATGTAATTTACTAGTACTACCATAAAAACAAAAGTTTGACTCTTTTTATTTCCATGACTAAAGCAAAACAGCAATTTTCTAGGCGTGTGAAACCAGTTCTTCCAAACATTAGGATTTTTAATCTTAAAGCCCAAAAAGCACAAATCCCTATGAATACTTAAGTGAAATATACATGCTAGTAGTCAGTGCCAGAGAATTGTGCCAAGAAATGTGCCAACTGTTTGTTTTCACCATGAAAATAGAGGAAGATTCCAAGTAGAAGGGGAATAAACAAATATTTACAACCTGGAAAAGAAGCAGTGGAACCAAATTTTACAGGATAATGAAATTGGGTTGAGTGTTAAATCTATTAGTATTTGCAAAGCACTTAGAATAGTGTCTGATGCATATAAAATACTATATGCATATTTTTAAATAATAAATTAATCCCACAACAATGAGAGAATGAAAGGATTAAGAAAGTTATTCTTGCTCTTATGTAAAAGGAAGATTAAGCAAGAACCTGTAAGCACAGACTGTTGTATAATCCATTCACGAGGTAAAATAGAATATAGTCAATCAGATAATAACCCTTATTATAAAAAGCTACCTCAAAGCTCCACTGGAATTATTTAGAATTCACTAATCTAGTAAATTCAATTTAACTGAAACTATTCTAAACAAATATTATAATGAAGAATGAATTTCAAATTATGAAAAAAAATTGGACCATAGATAAAATATATTAAATCATGGGAAAAGCTACTAAAATTAAGATACTGTTAATTAAATGTAATTGATTTGATGACTATGATGTCAATAGTTATAAAGCCAGAAGATGGGGACAACCTGTGTATTAAGGATAAACCAAATTACAGCCCACCAGTCATTAAAACTCGTGCAAACAATGATAACTGTGCTATTATTTGAAAAGTTTGTTTTAAGATTTAAAATCACATAACAGGTGGAGACAGCAGTAACATGCAAAAATTTCCACTTGAAACAGGCTAAGTTCAATAATGCTATTGAGCTTCTAATTATACAAGCACACTCTCTCACCTGCACAGGGGACCTGCAGCCTCCCAGTAATAAAAGCTCTGAGTTTATGTTTCATTGCATTCTGTCTCAAATGTGGGCTAATAATTTGGAAATAAATGAAAACCTTTTTAAATACATACTTGGAAGCAAACAGCAACTGGTAATCTTCCCTAATTATTCTATTTTATTTAAGCTTGTACTTATGCCCTGGCTGATGTGGCTCAGTGTACTGAGTGCCGACCTGTGAACCAAGGGGTTGCTGGTTCAGTTCCCAGCCAGGGCACAAGCCTGGGTTGCAGGCCAAAACCCCAATAGGGGACACATGAGAGGCAACCACACATTGTTTCTCTCCCTCTCTTTCTCTCCCCTTTCCCCTCTGTCTAAAAATAAATAAATAAAATCTTTAAAAATAAAAATAAATTAAAAAAATAAAGTTGTACTTGTAACCGATGATGCTTAGGTGGGCATACCAGCATAACCTCAAAAACAGGCGGAGTCACTAATCAAATGAGAATTTTTATTTAAATGTTAGTGTTTCAAACAAAACATTATATTTGTATTTAAAGTACTTTTAGTTGGTAAAGTAGAGAAAAATATATTGAAAATGTTAGGTCAAAATTGAATTTAACTAGAACATAAATCTGAGACAAATGATATCATGAGTGACTTTTTATATAAATGGCATTTGAAATATGCTTCTAGCTGCATATAATGGTTCAATAACATGGAGGGCAGAAAGCTACTCAACATTTATTTAAGATACAAAACTTACGGAAATATAATATCATAAAGTAAGGCACTTATATTGAGAATAAATTATGAGTACTAAATATTAACCTAAATTACAGTTCTCATGTTCTGTAAGAGGCTATGTTCTGTCTTCTGAAATTTATTGCTTCCATGGCTCTTTTACATGAAGCCAATTTGAATAAAAACACGTATTTAATTGCGCAGTTAATTATATGAAAATGGCTATCAGTCAAGCAACAGCAAATGGCTATTTTCAAAATAAACAATGATTTAGTGAATTTGACCATCTTTTTTTTTCACTACAGTTAGATGCAGATAATTCTGTAATTGTTGTTCTTGATATATGTTCTAAATATAATCTGTATGTAACCTGAAAGTGGAAATAAATGTTCACTTTTCTTGTTGCTGAAGTATAGTCAGTGAATGGTATATACTTTACATATGCCCCATCAGGCTCAAAATAGGTATTTCATAAAGCAATAACCAATTTTGGAAAACACTTGATATTGTCAATACCTGCTGTCTAAGATTTTACATCTTTAGAGAACTACAGACTACTTAAATTTTAAGAAAGTCCATTTTACTTCAACACAAAAAGACAAAAAATATTTAAAATATATTTCTGTAAGTCTTGTACCTGGCAAGATAAATAATGACTGTTGGGAGAAATTACAGATACACACTTGAGCAAGTGCAAAAGTCCACTCACAAGCAACTCAGGTGGGTCCCACATCCCATCACCCTGAAGCAACGGGCTTTGTGTAATGTCAGAACAGCCCTTAAGGGACCCATTAAAAAGCCAGCCCTGCCTGTGATGATCATGTGAAGTGTGCTCTTTTATGAGATGTATCTTATCATCTTACATACATTTCATGTCATTTATGTCCATTATATGTTATATATGTCATTGAACTACAGATCTAGGTATTAAGTGGTAAGAAATAAAGCGGTTCATCTCATTATTGCACCTAACTACCCACTATAAAAACTGGTTTACAGATTTCAATCCTCACAGGAGGAGCTATTTCACCAGAGGACACAACAGAGTTTTCCCTCACCTGGAAGCAAAAACTACCATCTGGTTCTTTGGGCTGCACATCCCTCTGACCTCCTAGGATGGGGTTGCTCTATTGACTTGGTGAATTGTCCTAATTTACATGTGGAAATCCATTGCTCCTTCATAATGGAGACAGCAGGTAGTAAATTTGAAATACAGGGGCATCCTCTGAGTTGCTTCTTAGCACTCCCATTGTTACTCCAACAACTCAAAACAGGCAGAACAACTAATGCACGGATACTTCAGGAATTAAACAATTTAGTTTATCTCATAAGTTAAAGACCTATACATAGATTAGGGGCTGGCTGAGTACAAAGGGAAAGTAGAGCTATGGTGGACACAGAAATATTACAACTAAGTGCAATGCAAGGACAGAAATCAGAACTTCTGCATTTATGCATATTATCTCCATAGCTTTGATATATATACATATACATTTGCTCATTTTGTTAATATATTATATAATTGTATATAGTGCTACTTGCATATGTAAATTTGTATATTCTAATATACTTTCTGTGTGTATATATGCTAAATATATATGCACTTATATAATATATATGTATTACATAAACAGTATATAATAATACTTTATATATTATATTATCATTGCTAATACATATACATGCATTAATAACATATTATGTATAGATTTGTTTGTATCAGTGTTTATATTTTCCAAGGTTGTTATAAAAATTTTTATCATAGCTAATCAGTAGAAAGGAGGGAATAGTCTCTTATTTTGAATGGTAGAGAAAATAGTCACATTTACATATGTTTATGTAACTATGGAGTACTCTCTATAATATATGAGCAAGTAGTCACATAAAATCACAGTTTGTATAAGGATGCTATGTTTAGGTTTCTTTAGAAAATTATTTAAAATATATGTAAACATTTCATTTCTTTTAAAATTTCATTTCATGCATTAGTAGTGATAAGGTATGAAATAAATGGAGTTATGGCATCCTGTTTACACTCACATCCAAGGTACTGGGAAGCTTTTCAGATATGGGATGTCAAGCATTATGAAACCACTGAGAAGAGAGGACAAGCATATTCTTAATCTGGTACTGAGAATGTCAAGCAGGCAATTTCTTAAGTACATGAATTCAATCCCAACAAAATAAATGCACTGGAAAAATAGATCTTATTGAAAACATGATGGTTCTTTTTCTTATTAGTTAAAATGGTAGTAATGCTATTTTTCTCTTTTGTGTTTCTAGACAAAAAATGTTTATTTTTATACTTTGTTTTCACTTATTGAATATACTTACACCATTCTTAAAGAATCTAGGATTTTGTATTCTTCTTAAATATCAGTAACAATAATACCTTAATAACATATATTGTGATTTCATGAAGATTACGCATACTTACTAAAGCACTAATATAATATTGCAGATAATTTTGGAGTGAATAAAATCATTCATTGTGAAATAACAATTAGCTCGAAATCATAGTTTAGATAGTACTGATGAGATTTCTTAGTTTTTAAATGCATTTGAGTTTCCTTTAATGATGCCTTGTTACATTAATGGTTTACACGGTCATAGGTGTTCTCTTTCTTTAAAAGGCTTACTTGACTATTATTTATCTCATGGTTACTACACTAATGTTCTTTGCCGAAGTGACTGAACAAGTGTCCTGCTTCAATATGTTTAACATATTTAATATTTGGAAGTTTAACACAGCATACTTTTATTTAATGCTGATGAGTAACTGGACCGGTTCCAGGTGCTATATTGAAGTGTGGGTATGCCAAAATGGGAAACAACTTTCCCCTGTGGGAAGTGTTTGAAATAATGAAGATATTACCAAAGGAAAAGAATGTAAAAACAGGAAAAAGAGCCCATTTATAGCAGCTTTCTTTTGAAAACTAATTTATATATGTCTATAAAGTTATTAACATATTAGTCAGTGATAGTGAACAGACCAATATTTGTTCTATCAATTTGAGATAAGAAAAAAATCACCAGAATTGGCATTCAAAAAGGTATTGCTTGAAGAAAAGCTTATTTTCATAATAATGAAGGTCATGCTGAGTGCCAATAAGTGTTAATGAAAAGAACTGATCTTAGAATTACTGAAAAATTTTCTGAACCTCAAAGTTAAAAGGTAAATACAGCATAGAGATACCCATACTGGGAAGAGAAATGGAAGAAGAACTTTGACCTACAAGTGAAAATAGAATCAGAATTTCATCATACTTTTTTCTACAATACTGATTGCTAATAGACAAGAACAAAAGTTCGGATATCCAAGGGAGAGAATTGTAGGGTGAGAAATAATAGTGCTAGGTGAAGATATATTTCTTGTTTAGTACCTGTTTATTATTTTAATAAATAATTTTTTCATATTTAAGTGAATGCTTTAGAAATAAGATGTTGCCAAATATATTTCAGTATGCGTTAGAAATGTATGAAGACTTTCAGTTCCAGTTATGGCATGATATTTTCTGTTGGACTAAGCCTCCTAAAAAATGTATAAAAACTGAGGCCACCTGTATGGTTACCGTGGATAGTTAATTAATAAGGAAGGAAGCTAAGGGAATTAGACATTGTTGAACATAATAAACCAGGGAGCATATTAGTTTTGGTCTTGCTACAGACATGGCTGAAATTTGTGCATGGTGAGACAGGTGGACATGGGACACAGGCAGCTTCCCACCCAGGCGAGCCCTGACACACAACAGTCTCCCTTGTGTGGGTCAGGGAAATGCTGTTCTCTCGACCCTGTGAAAGATCCCCACTTCCGCTGACAACATCCTGTGTACCAGCTGCTAATATAAAGAACTGTAGCAACTTGCCCTTTTTCTTCTCTGAATATTACTTTTGTTTATGTCTAGTTTTCATAACTTTCATTTATAAAAACACCATTTTTCTACTTAATGGAAGTTTATATTTAATCATGCCAATAATGAAATCCGATGTCTTGGACACTTACACACTCAAGCAGTGCCTAGAAAGGTGTGTGGAAAGCAATAGCCACAACACAAAATAACATATGTTTATAAAAGGAGGTCAGCTTGGGAACTCATTGTATGGAATATTTTTTATTTTAATCCATTTTGCAACACATCATTCAGTTGTTGTCATTGGGAAATTTATAGAGCACATTTTATTAATTAGCCAAGTAGGTAGTACACGAATTCTTACACAGTAGCTGTGAATATTTACAATACATATAGCTAAGTAAAATAAATATATGTTTTGCAGTGACTTTGATCTCTTGTTAACGACATAGAATTATAGAAAAGTAGGAGCCTTATATTAAAAAGCTCAAGTTAACTCAAAAGGATAGAATTGTACTATCATATATGTTGTAGAAATGTCTACCACAAGAAATATCAAAAGCAGAAGTGTTGATTGCTTCCCAGGACATAGTATTCTTTCCAATAGCCTTTAAGATGTAGCAATTTCAATCATTAATTGCAATTTCTTATATGCTATTATTCCATAATTCCTATCATCGCCTCTGTTTTAAATAATGTGCTTTAATCAGATCAACTTAAATATTACATATCAGGAAAAGAAAACCTAGAATTTTACATATCACAAAAAGGAAACTAGATTTCTAACTGAGAATATTTGTTTTAATGATGTTGCTTATCATTTCTGCCACAGCAACAGACACAATATCTACAGATTACACAATCATCAAACACTGTTATTAGAATACATTTGTGAATGAAGGAAATGCAGAATACATTAGCAGTATTTCAGAGCAATTAACTGAGAACACCAAACAACCAAAGTAAGTCCATTATGTAATCATCCTGCCATTTAGAGCTGATCTGTGTTGAGAAATGACATCAGATCCCTGGTAAGGAAATGAAGAAAGAGGTGTGGACTGATAAATATTATCATGTCGCAGTGCAATTTGGTTTAATAATGGGATCTCTCACTTACTCTCATTAACAATTAAAACCATTGGGTGAATGTTGAACAGCATTGCCTGCATGAATGATGGGGAGCCAGAAAGGGAACTATCAGTAGATATTGTAATTGGGACAGGGAAAATCTGCAGTGTCATCGGGGACACTGTACCCAGTGGGGTTGGGAGAGAATGTCCTCTGAATAGGAGGCAATGCAATTAAATGATGGCAAGCTTTGCATGATGTGGGGTAAACACAGCCACTGTGGAGAAGGAACCAAACCCAGGGAATGTCAGCCCAGGACTCTGGTCTACTTTGGTTACAGATGCCTCTTCACCACAATATGATTTTTATTCTCTTTAATTTACTACCCTAGTTATGAAAATGTCTTTTTTTTTGAAATTATATATTAAAGTAATTGCTATGTCTTAAATTTACATAGTTATGTGTCAGTTATATCTCAATAAAATAAATGTAAAATAATTGACAAAAGAAAAAAATGTTGGAGAAAATGTCTTTCAAATTTGGCCTGAATACTAATTTTCTCCAAAAAGCCCATTAGAATAATTTTATAAATATTAACGTTTTAACTGGTATTTATTGACACATGTAGGGTTCGACTTACTTCTGAAACTATTTACCAATATTCTCTACCTTCCAGTAAACTTTATACTTTTCTTATAGTAATGGCTTAATTAAATATGGCTGAAAATTAACTACTCTTGGTGCATTTTTACCAACACATTTGCCTCTATGGTCAATGACACATTGCATCTGTGAATATAGTTCAAATTCGGTTGTACATTTTCTGCTGTTACCAAACTAAGTCCTTCTGTGTTGTTAAAGTTGACAGCTGAAAAGATTACATGAGAGCACACCAGACCCTCCACGGTATAATCCAAGAAATACAAACTAGTAATGATTTCACAGAGCAGAAACTAAATCATTAAAAGAAAACAAGTTTAGAAGGACCTAATAGTTCCTTCTTAAACATTCATTACTGTTAAGTATTCTTCTTTGCATTAAAAATTTCAATAGAATGCCAATATGGTGTTTTCAATGTTTCATTAATTTCTTTTTCTTTTTCTCTGATTTCTTTTCCCTTTGAAGATGAAATGGGTATTTTAATTAGGATGCAAAGGGAATACATTCATAATTAGCATATGTTGGTGTTCAGTAAATGCAGTTTTAAATGTAGCTTTTTCCTGTTTGTTTCAAAGATTAGGGAAAAATCAGAGGCAAAACAAATGTATCTAAACATTTTATATTTAATCATATACTGCCTTGGACTTGTTTGATGCATGTTTGTATATTTGATGCATGTTTGTATGTTTTTAATGTTAAGAACCTGTTTATCGTTCTAGATGGGGAGAAAAATGAAAGTATACATAAAGCCTTCTTCATTGTTTTACATAGACTGGGGACTTTGATTCTCCACCTGAGCTTTGGCAGCTCAAATCCAGGAAGTCCTGGGTTTCATAAAAAAATCCTAGAATGAGTTGGTTGGGGGCCTAGGCACAGCCCATGGCAGATTAAACATCGAGGCTTACCTATAGAGTATCTCAAACACTCTAATTGACTGTATTTACCTAATGACTTAGAGCTGTCTCTGCAGGTCACCTAAACTTTTAGGATTTTGAAAATTATTTTCTTCGGCATTTCACTGAAGAAAGTAAAGTGAGCCCAAGCTTTTCCAGAAATTATAGAATAACTCAAGGAAGTATTTTCTTTTTTTTTAAGATTTTATTTATTTATTTTTAGAGAGGGAAGGGAGGGAGAAAGAGAGAGAGATAGAAACATCAATGTGTGGTTGCTGGGGGACATGGCCTGCAACCTAGGCATGTGCCCTGACTGGGAATCGAACCCGCGATGCCTGGTTCGCAGCCTGCACTCAATCCACTGAGCTATGCCAGCCAGGGCTCAAGGAAGTATTTTCTTCACAATTGTGAAAGACAGAAGTGAGGTTAGCAACTACAGAAACATGTCTGCATATTAGGACATACACATTCTAATTTATCAAATTAAAATTTCACATGAATTACCTCTGGATATTAATAAGTAGAAAGATATGCTGTGTTGCATATATATTTTCTGTTTCAAAATGCATCTAAACATCTAGGTTCTTCTCTTTTATTTCCCAAATAATTTTAATTATTTTACATTGTCTGATCTCCAAATATTTTTAGGATGGTCATCTTTGATTTTATTGATAATGAGGGGAAGCTGCAGGCCACTTAAGAAATATTAGAACACTTTAAAATAAGCCATGAAAATTTAAACTGAACAAAGTTTTGGTTTCAACCAAATTACATTGTATATTAAAAATATAGGTCCAATTTCTCTATCTGTAGACATACTAGGGAAAATAATTGAAGTTTAAATTACATGAAGTCATGAAGGAATAAAAACCTCACCATATGATTTATGTTCCTAATTGTATTCATAAATTGAGTGATTGGATCTCAGGATGCATGGCATGGAGGCGACATTGTATTAGACATGGTTTCTAGGTTTCTCAGTTTGGCAATTTATCAACAAAGTGAACAAAATGTCATATATTTGCAATTAAAATTGGAGAAAAAGGAACATAGTACTTATAAAAAATTGCAATGGGCCCTGGCTGGTATAGCTCAGTGGATTGAGCGCGGGCTGCGAACCAGGCATCGCAGGTTCGATTCCCAGTCAGGGCACATGCCTAGGTTGCAGGCCATGTCTCCCAGCAACCGCACATTGATCTCTCTCTCTCTCTCTCTCTCTCTCTCCCCCCTCCCTCTCTAAAAATAAATAAATAAAATCTAAAAAAAAAAAATTGCAATGGAATTAAGAAAATAACGGCTTACTAAATATAAATAAACACAGTTAAATTCAATTTTGTTGGAAGTTTCGAGGAGAACTCTATATGTTCTTTCAGTGTCACAGAAGTGCTGATGTGATGATCCCTTTATAAGATTTAATTGAGATAAAATTAAGAGCTATCTCTAAAACTACCCCCAAACGTGTTTATCATGATCACTATATTTTTAACATGCTCATATACACATTCGTTCGATGATAAGGAGAAAAATAATTATAGAACGTGTGAATCGCACTTCCCTGAGGTGTCTACAGTGGTCACGGTCACAGTCACAGGAGCAGAGGGTGGAGTGGTGGCTGCGGGGCTGGAGCAGCGTGACAGGGGAGCAGCGTGACGGGGGAGCTGCTGTTCAGTGGGCTGGGCATGTCAGTCTGCCAGACGGAGAAGCTGTGAAGTTGTACTAAACAGTGTTGTGCATAGAGTTAACAACACTCAGGATAAACTTATACATTCACTAAGAGAATAGAAGTATTTATATCACAATAAAATAGTATACTTGGATAACTTAGTTATTTCCCTCACTATTAGTTATTGAATAATAAATTCCTAGAATAATATTACTTGCGCTGATTCTAGGAAAGGTAAATTATGTATTGATTACGACATTTATATAAATGTCAAGCACTTGTATTCTATAACAGATGTTTTTTTACTAAAATTTTTGCCTTGCCAAAAAATCTGTTTCTTTGTTTTTGTTTATAGAATTTAGTTCATGTCCATGACAAGTTTATGCTAATGTAAATTTTTAATGGTTTCTTTATCAACGGAATATTTTATCACAGTAGATTTGTGATTACTTCATTTAGCCTGATGATACTCCTGTCCATGGGCACTATATGGAGGCTACCTCTATCACAAGACAAAAGATTGAAGTATAACATTAAGCCCTATGGATAATCACAGCATCATTGTGCTCAGTGTCCCTTGAACATCTTGAGAAATACGATCCCCTGTGCCTTGCTTTCTCTCTAGTATCAGTGTTATGATACGAGCATGCTATCAACAGTGTACACAGGAGACAAGTGCTTCATTCTGGTACTATTTTCAATAAGGTTAATATTTTAAAACACATTTTATAATAAATCAAATTTAAATTCAAGGTTGTATTACTGCACTTAAATTTATTTAAGTAGCCCTTACTGAGAATTTACTATATTCAAACAATATCTTTGTGGTGGGCTATACAATGGTGAATGGGTTAGACAGGATGTGTACCTGTAAAAAGGTGCAGCCAAGAGGGGAGCCCCAAATAGGGATTTGTAACAGGGTTCAGAAGAGCTTGCAGATAATTGGCTCCACACCACAGGGCCACACCTGCCAAGAATGCTGGCAGATTTGGCGAATTGTGAGAGGAGCACAAAATGGGGCTGCAGAAGAGGATTAGCGCTGGGATTTAAACGGAGGCACAGCAGCCATTGGGCATCTCTCTTTTTGGGACCACGCATCTGTTTAGGACCATGCGGTTTTGGTGTCTTGGTTGGGACCAAGAGGCTTGGGTGAGAGTCAGGACCATGAGGCTCTGGAAGTGCTCCCTTTTGCCACGTAGAGGGTGCTGGGAGGACTGTGTGCATTTGTGGGGAACTTTAGTCTGTGTTCTTTCAAATGAATAATAAATTCCTTTCCTTTTCACTGATCTCTGGCATTGAGAGATGTCTTTCCTCTGGCAGCAGACATAACGAACCTGGGGGATTCCTCTCGGGTAATAGTATATTGCCTCGGCTGCCCTTGCCCCCCCCTTTTGTACTGTGACATACCCTCTTCGGTTACAGAGACCAGCGAAGTAGAGTAGAAGTCCAGAAACTGTGCTCTTGACCATTACTCCATAAGAATAAATGTAAACATGTTTAGTCTGAGGGTTTTAAGAAGGTAATGTAATTTAGTGGAGAAAAACTGAGTAGTGCATTAAGTAACTCATGTTCTAGTCATTATACTTTAGTAAGCAATTTTGTGATCTTTTGAGACCAACTCATTTGATCTAGTTAATTATCTGGATATCAGTTCTTTTAATGATAAAATAAGGCATTTATTTAGATTATGTCTAAGGTGGCTTCTAATATTACGGTTTGGTGAGACTATCATATAAGGATCATAGGACTTAAACATTGTCTACTAAGATAACAGAATTAGAAGACTGTCAGCTACAGCATTTATCCGTGCACAGTTTCTCCTGAGAATTATTTTGATTGTGAACAGGATGATCTTATAGTAGTAAATAGTAATAAAAGGCCTCTTTCCTAAGTATTGTTCAAAGTTATAATAACTTAAAGGAATTAACCAGCGTTGGAAAGGTCACTTTTCCAATAAATGGCAAATTAAAAAAAAAGGTTAACAAAATGAGTCAGACTCATAAATTGTTACTTGCCAGGGTTATTTTGTCTGACATCTGTATGTGCATAATTATACCCAAAGCTCTAAAATTGTGCAAAAGCTTTTTGCCTTTTTTTTTTCCATTCAGTGGAGCGAGGATTATATCTAACTGCTGCATTTTCATGTATTTAAAAGTAACCTCTCTCCTCATAAATGTCCATCTGTTCTGATTGGAAACAGTGCTACATGTTTTCTTCCTAGAGACATGTGACAGGCAGAGAGAATGAAAAACCTAGAGTGGTTATCATGTCAGGAAGGAGGGCCCGCCCAGCCTGGGGTTGAGATTGGGACACTGGAATTAAAAGCCTCCTATAACAGCCTAAATGAAACAGAGGCATGATTCCTACCTGGGCTTGTATACACACACAACATTTAGAATCTGATTTAAAGAACAGAGAAATAGATGTTACCTGTGACCCAGTTCTTTCTGTTTGTTACCACCTGCATATTTGCATGAAGGGCTAGGTCAAATTGCATTCATGGGAAATTCCATTATAATTCTTAGGAATCCCTTGGTATTGACTCTGACGGAACTCCTCAGTTTAAATTCTCTATCCACACATGCACACAGTTGGATCCTATCTTGAAAGGAGCTGTATTCATTTAGGATTTGTCTATTTCTTGTAAACCCCAAAACTGGTACAAAAGGTGTGTCTGGAGGCTTTTTGTGTAGAAGTCTTATTAGTTACATGAAGACTCTTCATCTTCAGGAAGCAAAAATGTAAGGTATATGATTTAGGTACAAGACAAGGCCTCACAGGCAGAGTGGAGGCACAGACTTGAACATAACCTAGTTTCAGCCAACTTGTTCTCCTACCAGGTAGCAGAGAGGTAGCAACAGAAAGAGATATAGAGATAAAGATAATATATCTTATATACATTTGACTTTCTTTTTTTAATTGTTCTATTGTTCAAGTACAGTTGTCTGCATTTTCCCCTCACCACTCCCCTCTTACCGCAGCCATCCTCGCCTCCCTCCCCTGCTTCCACCCTGCCTTTGGTTTTATCCATGTGCCCTTTATAGTTGTTCCTGAAAACTCTTCCTCCCTTCCCCCCACTTTCTCCCCCCACCTCCCTTCTGGTTACTGTCAGATTGTTCTTAATTTCAATGTCTTTGGGGATATTTTGCTTGCTTGTTTGTTTTGTGGATTAGGTTCCACTTAAAGGTGAGATCATATGGTATTTGTCTTTCACCACCTGGCTTATTTCACTTAGCATAATGCTCTCCAGTTCCATCCATGCTGTCACAAAGAGTAGGAGCTACGTCTTTCTTTCTGCTGTGTAGTATCCCATTGTGTATATGTACCATAGATTTTTGATCCATTCATTTACTAATGGGCACTTAGGTTGCTCCCAACACTTGGCTATGAACATTGGTGTATGTAGGTTCTTATGAATTGGTGTTTCAGGGTTCTTAGAATATAGTCGCAGCAGTAGAATTGTTGGGTCAAAAAACAGTTTCATTTTTAGTTTTCTGAGGAAATTCCATACTGTTTTCCATAGTGGCTGCCCCAGTCTGCATTCCCACCAGCAATGCACTAGGGTTCCCCTTACCTCCACATCCTCTCCAACACTTGCTTTTTGTTGATTTATTTATGATGGCCGTACTCACTGTTATTAAGTGGTATCTCATTGTGGTTTTAATTTGCATCTCTCTGATGGCTAGTGATACTGAGCATCTTTTCATATGTCTCTGGGTCTCACATTTTAATTTCTTTATTGCCATATTACTTTCTGTTATATAAGGTCTGTCCAGAAAAAATCCAGCCTTTGTTAATATGACAAAAAGTTTGCGCAATATTGATGTAACCTGGTAGCAAAAGAATGTGGACTGGAATGCACATGCATGAACAATGATGAATTCTCTATGCTAGTCAGTGGGGGCAGTAGACACCATTGAGTAAGCATGTGTACTGTGTGGCTGTTGCATTCAAAATGACTGAGTGAGTAGAGCTATGCATCTGCGTCAAATTTTGTGTTAAGATTGAGAACTCCTCCACAGTAACTCTTCAGATACATCTGCAGACTTTCAGGGACAATGCAATGAATGCAGCACAAATAAAAGTGTGACACAAATGTTTCAATGATGCTTGAGACTCTGTTGAAAGCGATCCACATTCTGTGACAAGCAGAACACCTGAGAGTGTTGAATGTGTATGGATTGCAATCAACAAAGATTGGTGGCTGAAGGTGCGAGAACTAGAAGCTGATCTGGGGATTCCAAAAACTATCATGTTTAAGATTTTGATGCAGGATCTTGGCATGAAATGCGTCATGGCATTCCACAGCTTCTGCTACCAGAGCAAAAAGAACATCGTGTTGCAGTTGCTAGTGAATTGATTCAAACCACTACGTATGAACCAGATTTCATCAAGAAGGTTATGACTGGAGATGAATCGTGGGTCTACAGCTGTGATCTAGACAGAAAGGCCCAGCCCTCCCAGTGGAAGTTGCCTGGTTCTCCACGCCAAAAAAAGGCACAGCAAAGTCACAGTAAGATCAAGACCACATTAACTGTGTTTCTTGAGAGGGAAGGAGTTACATATCAGTAATATGCCCCTCTAGGCCAAACAATTAGTAGGGAGTACTACCCCAGTGTTCTTTGTTGGTTGAAAGTTGCAGTATAACCAAAATGGTTGCAGCTATGGGCAACTGGTGATTGGCAGCTTTATCATAACAACGGGCCTGCTCACGTATCACATCTCATGCAGTTTTTTGACTAAACATCAGATCACACAGGTGACTATGCCACCCTACATCCCAGATGTGGCTCCCTGAGACTTCTGCCTTTTCCCCAAACTAAAATCACCTTTGAAAGGGAAGAAATTTCAGACCTTTGATGATAGTCAAGAAAATACTGGAGGACAGCTGACAGCAATTCCAAAAAAGGATTTTGCAGTGTTTTGAACAGTGAAAGAGATGCTGGGAGAACTGTGTGAGGTCCCAAGATGCCTACTTTTAAGGGGACTGAGACATCATTTTCCTATGTACAATGTTTCCTTTATCTTCTTCAATAAATGTCTCTATTTGTAGTAACACATGGCTGGATATTTTCAGGACAAACCTGTGTATTTGTATGTCATAAATATACTAGGAGAAATTGTTAACATATTTAAATTTTATGGTCTCTTCCTTTGACTGGTGTGGCTGAGTGAACTGAGCACTAGCCTGAGAACCAAAGGTTCACAGGTTTGATTCCCAGATCAGGGCACATGCCTCGGTTTTGGACCAGGTCCCCAGTAGGGGGCGCTAGAGAGACAACCACACATTGATGTTTGTCTCCCTCTATTTCTCTCTCCATTCCCCTCTGTCTAACAATAAATAAAATCTTTGAAATAAGTACATAAATAAATAAATGGTCTCTACTGACAGTTTGCCACATCAATATCTTACAGAGAAGAGACAGATATGGTGTTTCACTGATATTTGTTACTATTTGGATGGAAAATGTAATTTCTAAAAGACATTATATTATCTATATAGAGCTTTTTTTTTCACTTACTCTAAATTATCTTTTGGCTACTGGAACTAAACACTGTAAAATATAAATTTTTTCAGCAAGATAATCCCAAGTTTTCTCATATGTGTTAGGTAAAGGAAAACAGTTTCAGTGGAAGTAGCAGACTTTTAATTTAGACACCAATAGCCCTTTTCTGTGGTGTTCAGATTGTCAGTTAGCACACATATAGGAGAAAGTTTAAAAGTTCATGAACCAATTGAACCAGATTTCCTCAAGAAGATCTTCACTCTGAAGGGAACTAAGGTATTTTTTTTCTATGTACAATATTTCCTGTATGTTGTCTCTTCTTCAATTAATATCTCTATTTTTCATAGTGCATGGCTGGTTACTTTCTGGACAGATCATATGTGTGTGTGTGTATTTATTTATATATATGGAGAGAGGCTTTAACTGAGAGAAACTAACCCCCTTCAAGTTCTTCTTATCTAGTAAACACAGGGAATCAAAGTTAAGTAAGTAGGACCCAGGCCCTAAGATATTCAGTAAATACTATGTAAGACAGATAAATGAATAGTGGTAGCTTTGTTGTGGGGAATTCAATCCGAGCTGATGTGACACTAGCATGATTTCTGAAAGGTGAGCTGAAGTTATTCGCTAAAACAAGAATAAGTATTTCTGGATTGAAACAGTGAGTTAAAACTTCCAGTGGAATTTCCGTCCTCTTTCCCCAACACCTAATTAATAGCAACTACACAAGAAAATGGAAATGATTCCTGTTAGTAAGTAAGAAAAGATATAAAGGATTATTTAGTTGAGAATAGAGAATAAAGGAATAGCTCTAGTCATCTCCATACATCGGAACCTATACTGATCAGTCAAAACAATATTCAGTTCTCACCTGTACCTCCAATATGGTAAACGTGAAATCTGAGAAGTTACTTGTACTGGTTACTCCTCACATAGGAGAAGTAAGAAAGGCATTAGGGGGAAATAAAAAGAGAAATAGAGAATGTGGACAATGGAGATAATTCTAGAGTTACAGAATAGAGTGATAAAATGATTGTGGCCCCCAAATTATTCACCTACCCCCTAAATAATTAGAAGAATATCAGGGCAAGACCTTAATGAAATCTCCAGAGAGAGAGCAGAACTAAGGAACAGGGACACTCCTTCCCCCAAGATTTTTCCTCTGCCATCCCCTCAGGCAACAGAAAATGGACAGAATGGGAAGATGCTATTCCCTAGTCACAGCTTGAGGCTGGCTCTGGGGGCATTCTCAGATACCTTGTGAAGGATTAAACCTGGCCAAGATGAACCAAAGAGCCTGACCACTGCGCATGCATTCTTCCGAAAGAAGTAAACTCCCCTGTATGTCATCATTCCGGAATGAAACACAGACGAAAGCATAACTCAACATAGAGAAGATAATTCTACATCCCTGCCTGATACAAAGACCACTTAATTAGAACTTTATCTTAACACAAAGAGCAATTAGAGGAAACGATAAAAAGGCAGGTTGAGATAAAGAGGGGGGTTCCAAAAAGAACAAATTGAGGGCCCAAACAGCAGGACTGTATACTTATCTAGGAAGCTGAAAACCATGCTGGAATTTAATCACATAGGAAAAGATTAAGATAATAATAGCACACCCCTGCAAGAGATAAAATGGCCAAAGCACTTAGAGACACCGTCCTACATAAACATAATCGCTGCCCTGTGTTAGGGCATCAACGAGTGGCACAGAGATCTGCTCAGATGTAATGCCAGAGAACTTACAGGGTGTAAGAAAACAATGAATTTGCAGATGATAATGCCAAAATAAACAGAGATATGCACACTAATTAACCTATTAATTTTTTAAAAATTAAAGACTAATTCCTCTGGTACACGTATTTAAAAAATGTGTGTGTGTGGTGGCGGTGAAACGGTAGAAAGATTTCAGCTTGATTAAACTTTCTGAACAAC
Source organism: Tonatia bakeri (assembly GCA_004024845.1). Taxonomy (NCBI): domain Eukaryota; kingdom Metazoa; phylum Chordata; class Mammalia; order Chiroptera; family Phyllostomidae; genus Tonatia; species Tonatia bakeri. The sequence continues at coordinate 40,173 of PVIA01009142.1, read as the reverse complement.
ATATAATGCAAGCACATGGCAGAGGGCCTGGTAATCGTGGAGCAACCTGTGACTGCAGTGCAGTGGTGCGCGTGAGAGCATCTGTCACTCTGGACTGTCATGAAGCCCTTTCCTCTGCTCAAACGCTAGTTCCTCTAGGTGGATCTGAGCCATCCGTCCTTTGAGCAAGAGAGCAAGCGATGCAGTGCTGGATTTGGACTTAGCCTACGTAAGAGCTGTCCTTTCTTGCTTCCCTCTTTGAGACCACACTGCCTTGTGGGTAGAGAAACAGGGTGGAGTGTCCTTGAGGTACCAGATGTGTGGCTATAATGCCGTGTCAGATGTTCTGTCCTCGGCAGTGAGAATCACCTCAGAGAAGTCCCAGTTTCCATGCAGCAGGGCCAAATGCTTCTGCCAGACGCTGTCTGTATGTCTGGTGGAGGGAAGGCTGAGAAAAAGAATATATAATGTTTACTGTTTCACTAAGCCACTAAGTTTTGGGGGTTATACAAGAGTAGGTGCTTAGAAGAATTTATGTATTCACAATGGGATTTTAAAATAAGAAAAATAAACAGAGATTTTCAAATATTTCTTCTTAAATGAAAGAATGCAGTACCTATTAATAACACTCGGTTAAATCATTACTCAATCAAGATTGATTTAAGCATTTAGAAGTGAAAAAATACTGATAAAAAAGGTTAGTTATGAGCATTTAATTCCCTCAGAAATAGCAATGCTCCTAAAATTTATTTCTGATATAAACAGAATTTAAATTATGTTAGTTTGAACAATGTTAAAATAATAATGTAACTAAGCAAAATGATAATGAGGGTAGAGGCACTTGGAGAATTACAGAGTTGCTATTATCATCATTTTTCTTGGTAGGGAGCCATGCCTTTCAAACGTTCTTAACCTTAGTGAGATTTGTCAGAAAGTGGTATTCTTTATTTAATAGAAACATTTATTTGTGTATCAACAATTCTCCCCTTTTCATTTTAGCAAATGTAAAGTCTAATATTCAAAATAGCATCCATAGCATTTCTTAGAAGTTCTACTTTCTTGCATGTGCATACATACATTGAATAATGTCTATAGCTACCAATACAGTAGGAGTGAGACACATCTGGCTATTTAAATTAAAACTACTGAGAATAAGTAAACTTGTAAGTGCAGATGTTCACTTTTACCAGCCACAGTGCAAATGCTTGGCAGTCACGTGTGGATGGCGGCCACTATGTTAGCAGTGCCGGAGTAAAGCAAGGTTGCTCAATGTTAACAATAGGCACTTTCACTGCAGTTTGACCAGTTATTTTATATTTTACTCTTGTATGTATGTATATTTTCTAAATTGTTTGAATAATTTTTGGTGACTTCATGTCATTTTTTTACACAAAGAGAGCATAAACTAAAAGCATTTTTATTTTAAAAGGACCAGAGGAAAATAATACAATATTAACAAAGTTTAATTCTGAGTGGCACAGAAATGAAAGATGGTGATTTTTTTTCCATTTTTAGCATTTGAAACATGTTTAATAATACAATGTGGAATAATAGCAACTCTCTATACTCTCTGCTCAATTATGCTGTAAACTTAGAACTGGTTTTCTCATCTACCTTATTTTGCTTAGCATGATATCTTCAGGATCCATCCACATTGTTATAAATGGCAGTGTTTCATTATTTCTTATAGCTGAGTAGTCTTCCACCAAAAAACAAATAAATAAAACAACCTCATAGACACAGACAACAGTAGGTGGTGAGCAGAGGGGAAGTGGGGTGGAGGGAGGGAGAAGAAGGTAAAGGGGAGTTGGAAGACTTTAGGTGGTAAACACACAATGTAATATACTGATGCTGTACACTTATATATCTTATTAACCAACACCATTCTGATAAATTTAATACAACTGGATGAAAACTACTCAATAGACAAAACCTATTGAACATATAGAATGAAAATTGTTGAGGAAATATTCTTGTTAAAAGTAACAGCATGTAATACTTGAATATAAGGAAGATCATGCTGTATGTGGGAACTTACAAGTTGTTTTGTATAGATGCCTTCTTGAACATGATTAGACAGAATTAAGACTCAAGTAGTAGGCAAGAATTCTTCAAAAGTTCTATGAATTGCTAAAATATCTGTATTTAATCTTAAGGGTGTGAAAGGAATGAGGGAAACATAATGACCAAATTCTTTTTCTTGAGAGTTTGGGTGCGTGACAGAGCCCAGAATACTTTATGGATTTATCAATTGTTCTAGAGAGCTCAATTCTATCTCAATAATATCACTTTAGAGATTTGCTTTACCAAATCAGCACATTTCCAATGCAGTGTCTGGCTAGCACGGCTGCTCCTCAGACGTAGCAGCAGCTGCAGCAATCTGAGACACAAGCTCTGTGAGCACCAGGGATCTTGGCATCGAGTCCCCTCATGCCTCAAGAACAGAAGGGCAGAAAGATAGTGACTGCCATTCACTAAGAGGCCTGATTGGGAATATCATTACCACACCAGTGAGGGCAGATCAGAAATGGGGTTAGTGGTATATGTTGAAGAATGGCTGCCAAGCCCATAAGAATTCGGGATGACAGAGATAAAGCAGTACTTTCTGTACTTGTAGTGCGCCCATGCATCTGACCGCCAGGGTTCTATAATGTGAAAAACACACCAGCTACATAAAGGCATTTATAATTAAAAATTTAATTTTTTTTAAAAATTGTGGCAAAATAGAGGTGACAATGAGGTTTTGTTTAAACTATTACACATGAAAGAGTCTAGATTCTCTAGATTCTCTGCTCCATTAACCACCCTTGGGTGGCCCAATGTTTCTCTGTGGATTTCAGACCCTATTGGACTAGAGTAAGAAAATAAGAAGCCATTTTATTTTGAAGTAGCCTGCATATTTCTTGCCTCTGACCCCTACCCGCCCCCCCCCCCACACACACACAAACATGATCTGCATTTTTCCAAGTGATGATTCTGGCCAAGTGGTGATACTGTCCTGTTGACTACGCCTTCATCTCTGACACCTTCCCCTCACAGACTTTCTCTGCACACAGTAGATTCCCTCTGAAAGCAGCCTTTCTGCTGTTCAGTGGCGCTCACCCATCATTCTGTAATGCTACTGATTTCTCACATTCATTTTTATTATTACTGTTAGATGTTTTTACTTGTAAAGGACAGTGTTACTTAGAGAAGAATAGAGTTCATACATAGTATTTTTGTCCATAATTTTTCTCATGCAAATATGCTTATTAACATTGCCAGCAGTATTATTTTTCAGCACAAAATATGAGTTGCATCATTTTAGTGAGTTTGCATTTGTACTTCTGGTGCTGCTAGATTAAAAATCACTGGTCATTAGGAGTGTGCTTCCATCAAGCACATTATTTTAGTGTTTGCGGAATCATACTAGTAATGATAATAACAATGACAACAACAACCATGGGCAAGGTAACTTTAAAGGCAGAAAAGGAAGTGCAATGTCCCAACTGTCAAAATCCCCTTTACTAGCAATGAAAAATCATTTGGGAAAGGGAAAGAAACCACAGAAAGTTAGATTCAGAGTACTGAGAGAGTCTGTTAAGAAAAAAGTAATAATTTACAATGTAAGCATCATGAAATACTTTTAAATCTCTAATTAACCTACTGTCATGTACACTTATTTTTATGTTACTGATACAACAAAAACCACAATCTTTATATTTGTGTTGCATTACAACCACGTATGTGGCACTAGACCTGGATACTTCTATAAGCTTGATCTAGTTTTATGAAATGTTTTAAACTATTTAGAGTTAATATTGATTCTTGGAACTCAGCCAATCTCTGAAAAGAATCTTGTTAAAAATAGTGAATTGAAAAATAAGTATTTTTCTTCGGCCTAATATCTGCTCCTGTAGCTCCGAATACAAGAGCAGTGCTCATGAGTGACTCAGATATATTTATATTATCATTTAAGAATGTGTAGAAAGGGAATGAAGGGGGGATTTTTCTAGTAGAAATAGCACTTAGAAGGTTATTTTGGAAAATAACCTTCTAAGATTAAGATTTCATTTATCTTACATTCTCTTTAATATTAGCAATAAATTCAACCTGCCCATGACTCCAAATAAAATGCAAGCAAGGGAAATCTTAAAGGTTTGTAACTGGGAAATATAGACATTCTTTATGTCTATTAGAAAACACAAATCTTCCATTTTGGTTTGATTATGCTACCGTTAGCCTCAGTTCTGCATTAATTAGGAATAACTGTACTGAGTGTCTCCAGGTCCTGTCTCTATGCTTTCCTGGTATGCGGCAGTGTTGCTGAGCATGAAGAGCAGGGGACTGACTGCAGAATTATGGAGACATGCACTTGCTCTTCTACCCTCCTTAGAGAGAGTGAGAAGTAAATTATGGGTTTGTCCGAGCTGTGTGCAAATCCCACCTCTGCTGCCACAGTGCCTCCTAACCTGAGATGAGATCTTTTATCTTAATCAGCTTTCTTCCTTTTATTAAAGAAAATGGAAAATTGTGAAAAGATTTATATAAATTCTCATTAAATTGCCAGCAATCATTTAAATTAGAATACTTTTTATTGAACCCATTAAACTAAGAATGGAATGCAAACATTACTGAGAATTCTCTCAGCTTTTGTTATAGCTCAGAAGACAGACGGACTTCACCCTCATCAACTCTGCTGCATTGATAGGCATTGCTAAAAAAAGTACAAAATTGTGAGGCCACAGCTCTTTTCAAGTTCAGCAGGAGAGCCTAGGATGATTAATTAGCAATGTCGAAGGGTCCAGTAGGTTTGTGCATTTGGTAGCTTTGTAAACCATCCATCACGGCCGAGACATGATTTTTTTACAGACAGCATATGATTTCTGTTGATATGACGAGTTCTAGTAAGACACAGTAAGGGAAAAAAATGATCTAAAGCTGAAGGTTTAGGTCCCAGGGACAATATGCTCTTAGTAATTCTTTCATTTTGGATATGTTTGTTTTCCAGTTGGACCCACTTATTTATTTCTAAAATTATTTCAAAATATGTATTGATAATACTGTTGTATTGACATAAGTAATTTATGTTAAGGTGCCATTTCAATTATATTACTCTAACATTACATGTTCATTCTTTTACTGCATATATTATATGTATACTGTATATTTATATTTAATATAAGACCTAAACTTGAATTGGATTTTTTTCCTACCTGAAACATGTACACTATTTCAGTGGGTGGTAGCATTTTTATGTTAGTTCTTTAAAGTAACTTATCAAGCCATTATAGCCTTTCATTGAAAATCACTCGGTATTAAAATTAATAGGGAGAAATCGTTACTCTGGATTAGAATCGTGGTGATGGTGGGGCACAGCTACTATTTTAAGGGTAAGTCTGATGTTCAGCTTCACACGCTCTCATCTATATCTGAATGCTGTTTACAGTGCAATGTGATCAATGTCTTTTTCTTGTTGTTTTTTTTAATTATCGAAAACATGAAATTTGCCTTCATGTTTAGATACTTTTCAAGTTTCTTAACTTCATGATTAAGGGAATCAAATATATTCTTTATGTGAAAACCTGTGTCCAATGTCTCCAAGTTCATATAACAAAAACACATTTTAAATCTTTTGTTTAAAAATATGAAAAATTGTACTAGTACTTGAAGTTTCCTTTTTCTTTTTCCTGTGTCACTTAGGATTGCCCCCTCTCTTTTGCTCCCTAAATGCAATTTATTAACGAACAACAGTGTTTCCCTCCTAAATCTCTCTCCAATCCATTCCATATTTAGTACCTGTGTGCTAGTCCCTAGAAAGACCACTCTTTCTTTCCTGGACTGTTGCAATAACCTCCAAAGGTGTTATCAATATTCCCTCTGGCGACTTTCCTAATCCATTTTCCACAGTGAAGTCAGATTAATCATTCAAATACATCAGCTCTGATCCTGGCATACTTCCCTGCTGAAAACGGCATTTTTGCTCTCCCTCACCCAGTCCCACACTTCTCCCTGGTTCTTTCCCCTCAGCGACCCTGCTCTTTATTTATGCCCGTATCCTTCCTCCGCTCAGCACAGTGACCCTGCTCCCCCAGGTCACCCGTGTCTGGATGTGTTCCCATCTCTCTTTATCAAATTAAATTCCCAGGTCAGTCCTGTTTTTCCCCAGAGAAGTATTTTTGAACCCCAATTAATTGTCCCCTCACCACAGCATAAGCTTCCATGGAACTATGTACTCTTTTCACTATTTTTCTACAATAAAATGTTATATCCACATGTGCAAATATATTACCATTGTGTGATCTATAGGACACAAGGGCTGGAGTTATTCAGTACTCATTCATCATTGGATACCCATCCCCGAGAACAATCAAAGACCAAACTAATAAGTAACTATGTTCTGCACTGTAGATGTGTTATTTTATTTAATGCTCATAAACTGAGCATAGGTGTTATTATTATCATTTTAAAAATGGGGAACTGGAGGCAAAAAGGAAGCAAGTAAATTATGGAGGCCACATATCTGTTAAATGGAAGAACTTAATTTTCAAACCAAACTTTTGCAGGACTCTGCTCTGGAAGCCAGCTAAGAAACTCAGTGTGCTACCTTAAAGGGTAGATAGTTACTGAGTGTGGGTAATCAAAAACCGTGATGACATAGGTGTGTCTTTCTACCCAGACATTCAAAAATTGAATTTTGAATAACCTATTCAATAAAGTGTTTAAGTTTAACAGACTCCAAATTTATCATATAGAGTCTCCAAATTCAATGAAACTCATTTGGTGTTTTTCTGGGATAAAGCCAGCCAGACAGAAGGAATGCAATGGTGTCTACATGTGTTACGTCTAAAGCTGTGCAGCTTCTGTACGTACACTAATATCTGCAAACAGGTATCTGACAGTTTTCTTTCAGAGTGAATGATATTCATATGTTTAAGAAAGGATTTTAAAGATGTTTCCTCAACATCTTATTCAGACAAACATTTAATTTGGTAATCCATTTGTTCATTAATGCAAGGTGATCAAGTTTTATTCTGTCAGGCTGTTACTTTAAAACATTATATCTTTCTCCATATGAACGGAGCCCACCTACTTTGTGGTAAGCACCTACGCATTTTATATTTAAATATGCAAATGCAGCAGTATCTGTAAGTTTGGTCTATTGGGAGAAACAGGAAATATGACAATGTAATTTGATAGTCTGCCAAATAAAGAGTAGTGTGTAAAATTCATAGAAACATTTCAGGACAAATAAGTGTTAATTAACCAGTTGAATATTGGAAAGAAGGATTATTTTTCTTCTTTTGTAAAATCACAGAATTGTAAACGTTTTCATTCGGATCCCCAAAAAGTTGTCTGTTATGACTCTAGGGTGGGACGTTTCAGAGTTGGATGAGGTGGTCATGGAGACCGTGGAAAAGGAAGCTAATCGTGCCGGCACTGGCCAGGCCGTGAAGAAGTACGATGCTAAGGACTGGCGACTTTTCCTGAATGTTAATGACATAAAACTACGTAGCAGAAGAGTGACATATTTATATTATCATTTAAGAATGTGTAGAAAGGGAACAATGTGGGGATTTTTTTCCAGTAGAAATAGCAGTTAGAAGGTTATTTTGGTAAACAAAAAATTACAGGTTCTGAACTGAGATTGTTGCATTAGAACTTAAAACAAGTGGAAGAGTAAAACTGATATTTACAAGAGTAATGAAGGAAAGGTGGAAGCAAAGACAAAACCAGATCTTAAACTTTCACAATGGATGGAATGGGGATGTGATATTTTTCTGTCTTTTGTCCTGTGGAAATGACCTTAGAATTTGTACATGTCACCACCTCTCTTTGCATAGAGGGTTGCCTAGATGATTCAACTAAAAAATCTCAAAATAAGTAAAACATTAGAGCATGAGGCATGTAACAGGTCCATTTTTAGGTAAGAATATTTAGGAATAAAATATCTTTGAAGAGTTAATAGCTAATAAGAGATGAATCCAGATCCATCACTCTCCGTGGGGATCAATCACTATCACTTGTTTGTTGTGTGAAAGATGAAATGCATCAAACAATTAAGGAGATGATTTTGTTGAGGCTATTACAGTCGGAGGCACTCTTGATATTAAATGTCATTTTGAAGAAAAGGAGGGAGGGCTGGATGTATAGAGCAGACAAAGCAGGGAGTCACAGAGAGACTGAGGGAGTAATGAAGGGTGAAGGATGGCGAGCCTTACTTGAAGGGTGGAGGCGGTAACTAACAGAATTTGAGGGCAGGATGATCTTTCGTGATCAGCTGTTTTCCAGAACATAAAAGGGTGGGGGAGGGGCTTCTTGACCACCGCTGCTTCCCAGAAATATCAGGCTCAGGTAGAGTTCAACCCTGTCATCTGTTACTCAATAAAATGATCTGTTAAAGTGATAAAGCCATGTAGTTGACATAATTTACCAGTTCAAAACTAAGTAGAGGGTAATGTTTTTTAGTAACTTCAGTTAGAGTTCCTCTGTGTAACATAGTGGATATGCACATATTAGAGAGTTTATTCCAAAATATCCATGTTTTTTCCCTAATTTTATTTTCCTTCATCTCCAAAACTTGTTTCCTGCTATGTACTCAATGATTCCATGTTTATTTTCTCTGGGAACTTAAGGTTCCCAAGACTCAAAACCTAACTTATTATCATCTTTTCTAAAACATGCTTATTCTTTATTCCAAATACGTACCAACATTCACGCTAGAAACTTCAGAGCGACCCAAAACTCCTCCCAATCTCCTGCCCCACGCAGAAAATCAGTATTGAAAATCTCATTAATTTCATAGCCTATACTGTTCTATAGTTTATTCTTTTGCTTCTATCTCCGCTGCAATTGCAATAGTTACTTATTGGAAGAGTTGCTTTGTCTTACTCTTGTCTCAGTCCTGGACCATCCTGTGACACCCACTCTTTTCCCAGATAGGTAGGTAAAAATAGAAAATATTTCTTACTTGTTAAGGAAAAAAGAAAGAAAGAATGCATAATCTTCTTTCTCATACTAGGATTTTGAGATTTAACCAATATACTACCATATGTAAGCATGTACTTTTGCATAGATCAAAAAGACTTGTATGCTATGGCACTAAATGGTTTTCCTAGCCTCCTCTACTTTCCACTGATATCATTTTTTGCCTTTAAACCGACATCTGATATACACATACATTTGTCTTCCACAGTATATCTCCCTCGCCCAGCATCAAGTGCCCCTCGTATGCATGTGGGGAATACCTATGCATCCTGTGAGATCCTCCTCTCAACCAATTTTCATTCATGTGCCTGGCTCTATTGGACTTTGGCACTCACCTGGAATGAAATGCTCAGAGATCTTCTCACTTGAGACAATTTTTGCCTCCCAGTGTTTCTCTCAATGAACACTGCTGCCATAGGTCTGGTGTGGGTCCTACTTGGCTTCTGTCTTTTTTTTTTCTTGTATTTATGCATCTATGCAATGGCAACCAAAACAGAATCACATTGAGGCATTGATGGACTGATAACCTTCATAAGCACAGTCTACCTGGAGACCATTATTGATTTAGCAATGATTTTGATTATTGCTGGCCAGGTTTGCACAACAGAAGTAAAAGAATATCAAAGTGGAAGGAAAATTGTCAATTTCTGGAATTAGGAATTCTTATTAGAAAAAACCTCAATTTGGAGAGTATGAAACAAGTGACTAGCCCTCACTGAGGCCCTAAGTAACCTCAGAAAAATGTTGAGTTTTGCAACAGCTGGCGACTTTAGAAAAAAATTGATCCTTTAGCTTGCATGATTAATGATGGAACTGAAGATGCAAAATGCTTAGCCAAGGTTACAAAAGGATAAAGTGAGGAAAAGGAGCCAGATATCCTAATTTCCAAAGTTTTTTTTTTCTTCAGTCTCAAGTAAACTTTTCAAGTGTTTCTTCCTGCGTCACACCCTCACTGCTAAACTTAGAGGTGTGAAATGCTTATGGTATTTTCAGCTACATTAACACTGAATAAACATTTTAACCAAATGCAATGTTTACTTGCAAAACTCTTTACATATTCTGCCACATAGATGAGTGTCAAATAAGTTATATAGGCACAAATGTTTAATTATTGATTTCATTGAAATTATAATCAGATTGTCTGGATATATGTCTGTTTGGTGGAAGAACTCATAAAATTTTCATGAAAATATTCATGCTACCCTAACTAGAGTCTTTTCTACCTTCAACTGTAATGAACAATCTGCATTGCTAATTTGTTCACATAAGTTTTTTGGAAAATAACTATTCCCAAATGACCACTTTCTTTTTCAAATAAATTTGGTGAATATATATGAGATCTATCTGGAAAATGTACAACCATTGTTACTATAATGAAAGCAGTTTGTGCAACATTGTTGGAACCTGACAGTCAAGGAGCATGAGCTGCAGTGCACACGTGTGAACAATGACGACTTCACTCTACTAGTCAGTGGGGGCGGTAGACACCATTGAGTGACCGTGTGTACTGTGTGGCTGTCAAATTCAAAATGACGGAGCAAGTAGAACGATAAATCTGCATCAGATTTTGTGTTAAGCTTGAACATTCCTCTATGGAAACTGTTCAGATGATTCAGAAAGCTGTGGCTATGGGCAACCAGTGATTGGCAGCTTCATCACAACAAAGTACCCAGTCATGTATCACATCTTGTGCAGAGTTTTTTGGTGAAACATCAAATCACCCAGGTGACTCTTCCCCGCTGCAGCCCAGATTTGGTGCCCTGCAACCTCTGCCTTTTCCTAAAACTAAAATCACCTTTGAAATGGAAGAGATTTCAGGCTGTGTATGAGAATCAGGAAAATAGAACAGGGCAGCTGATGGTGATTGGGAGAACTGTGTGAGGAAGAGCTACTTTGAAGGGGACTGAGGTGTCATTGTCCTACGTACAATGTTTCTTGTATCTTATATCATATGCAGTTAATGTCTCTATTTTTCATATTACATGACTAGATACCTTCTACACAGACTTTGTATTTTTGTATTTATATTTATTTTTTAATTTCCCTTAGAAAAGTCACATTAGAAATTGATCAATTAGATGTTTCCATTAGCTCTCTAAATTTCTTATTTGTTACAGCATCTCTATGTTTTATTTTAAAATATTTTTATGTATTAAAAACTTCATACTAATTTCTACTATCAGTGCCTTGTTCACAAAGACTTTACCATCTAAATAAAACTTCATATTTTGCAAAAGTTTTTTCCCAATGGCTTCTGAAAAGTATTTTTTTTCTTTTTTGGTATTTAAAATTATAGCAAAGTAATGTTAAATACCTCAAGGCTTCTTCCCCCAACATATAAAATTATAAACTAATTATAGGAGTTTTTTCTATTTAAATATACCATCTTTATTTAATTTTGGCATATTTATGATACACTGAATTCTTACATAAAATTATTCCCATTTTTTAAATTTTATTTTCCATACATTTAGTTGTCTGTCTATTCTTCCTCTTCACCGCTTTGTTTTAGGTTCTCACTCTCCTCGTTACACTTTCTGTGCTTCTCAAACTGAACATGGCCGAAATGAAGTTCAGTCCACTCCCTGCACATGCCCCGCACTCAGCAGAGCCTCCCACTCTCTCAGCTGGATGGTGGCTCCCAGCACAGAGCCACAGTGCTCGACATAAATTTCTAGTCTGTAAAGGCAGACTCTTACAGACTTGCTTCCTCACACACACATCTCTCTTTCACCTCCCAGACCTAACCTACTACCAGTCACCCTAAAGAGAGCCCTAAATTGTCTCCATTTCTCTTCTTCTCCACTGTGAAGTCGAACACCATCACTTACTGACTACAATGGCCTCCTACCTGGATCTCTGAACATCTCATGACTTCCTACAAACTAGCATCATTCAGTGATCTTTTCAAAATGCAAAAATCAAGCATCATTAATGCTTTCTTCAAGTTCTACATTGCCTTCAGAATAAAGGTTGAGTTAATTTACCAATAATTTTGAGGCCCCACAAGCTCTGTACCTTACTAAACTTGCAAGTTTCCTAGCTCATATCTAAACTGCTTTCCAATCCTTTTGTATTTTGATTGAACCATATGGTAGAGTTGTATCAAATAGAATGCAATTACAAAGGGTACACTGCATTTTTTGGCTTAGAAAAATTTCCTGTGAGTGACTCTCCATTCCCTGTCACAGGCCATGCCATTAAAGATGGGGGTACCAAAGATGGAAGGAGCCTGATCCTGTTAACCTAAAAATGAAAGGGAAGAGTTAGAAGAAAAACAGCACTTATTTGAGATCAAAAAGGAAGCTTGAGGAAACAAGGATTTGGGCAGGAACTTTAATAGTACTGGGGTGAAGGCAAGTGTTTTCTTTATGAGAAAGAGAAGAAGAACAATTACATGAATAGAATGCATTTCTATTGGTGTTAATAACTCAAAGAAGGAATGTCTATAGGTGCAAATAAACTGTTATTCCTTAGCTTTACACAGTAGTGTTAATTCTAAAGGATGTTAATTCTCAGTCTGGTAGTCAGAATGTCTGCTTTCCTGTTAGCTTTGCAAATAGTTATTTGAAATACAATGTGGCTTTCGCTGGTCCACAGGCTCCTTTCCCTGAATTTGAATAAGATGTTCATGGCCATTGCTCTGAGATGGCAGCTCAGATTCCATTTTGAAGTGTCTCTGTTTATATTATTTTTCACAGTCCCTGAACTTCCTGTGTGGAAAGTTGCATGATGCACACCGGGCAAAGATTTTGTAAAACTGTTACCCACGCTATTTGGAAAGGCAAACCTAGAGATTACTAAGCTGGCAGATCTAGGGAAAGTGATGAGGACTGACAGAAAGCAAGGGGGATATGTGGAATAGGGGTCTTAATGCATTGAGAGACGTTTTCCAGTTCAGCTTGAAAGTTTCACATAAAGAGGTTAAGAGTAGGTAGAAATCTAAGCAACATGCACACTTACAGTCATTAACTTCAATATAAGCAAAAGGATCTCCAAGAACGGAAACGCAATCTTCTTTTACTATGTGGCTCAGCTGTGAACAGAATTTGCATAGTTATAATTATATAAGCAATGGGTATTTTGATTAGGCATCCAATGTAGGAATAATCAAAATACATGGGGAAAAGAACTGTGTGTGAGAGAGAGAGTGAAAGTGTGAGAAAAATAGCAAGAGGTCAACATAAGCAACTCAACAAGAATATCAGAATAACTGTACAGCATGTGTCTTAGAAATGTGGAAGCAAATAGTATAATAAATAGCAAAAAAAAAATTGCTGGTAGTTACCAAATACTAAGAATGAGCAGGCAAGAGGTAAAGTGAACATTTACTATTTGACTTTTTATACATAAATAAAATATATGTATTATTTTCATACAAATGTAATTAAATAAAACAGAATCAAATATGGCATTAGTACTAAATTAAAGTGATGAATAAACAGACTCCCTCTTAGATTTTAAGGAATTTAGAACTCCCAAATTGATTGTGCACACAAATGTACTGAAAAAAATTATTTCTTCATATTTTCCAAAAGTGTGATTTATAATATCTAAGTATGTGGCTTTAATGAAAAGGGGTTTGTATGAAATTACTATATTTCCCTTATTGAAAGTCACATCAATGCATTTAGATGATTTTAGAGGTCCATGAAGATAAAATCACTTCGATTTTGTTTGATGTATTTTTTTTCCACTAACACAATTGTGACTGCAACAGTATTCTTCAGCTTAAAAATTATCTTGTCAAACAGCACTTTAGGATACTGTATTGGAAACCCTGTTTTTTTTCTATGTTTGTTCCTCTTAAACCTACTACACAATATACTGCAATAATTTTACATATGATGTTGTGTAAAAAAATAAGTCTCAAATAGGAATTATTTCTTGAGTCTCTATAAATCCATAGTTCTATTGCATTTCTTAGATTGCCTAGAGACAGAAATATAATAATGTCTATAAACAGTGTCTGCTGAAAATACTAATTTTATAAGCATTATTTCTATAGAATTTTATCTCACTAGTAATGGAGAACACATTTGGAGAGGGAACACCAAATACAATGTGGGTAAGGAAGTTCCAGTCCAGCCTAAAATCACAGCAAAACCAGTGCCTTGTTTGTATCAAGGCTACTAAGGGAAGCGGACAGTCAGTGAGTTCATTTGTCAAAGCATTAATACCAAAGGAAGGTCAATAGTTATTATGGAAATGAGACTTGCATTCCAATAGCTACCCCATGCTACATTTCAGAGTTGGCATATGCAGTGTGTAGTTTTTCCTGAAAATGTAATAAAAAGTTTGTAATGTACGTTAGCATCATTTTGCTTTTTATACTTTCATTTTAGCAGTTTTATTGAGACAGTAATTTAGATACCATGTCGCACATCTATTTACAGTGTACAGTACAACCCTAGCTGGTGTGGCTCAGTGGATTGAGTGCCTGCCTGAGAACCGGTTCGGTTCCTGGTCAGGGCACATGCCTGAGTTGAGGGCCAGGTCCCCAGCTGGGGTTGTGCGAGAAGCAACTAATCTATGTATCTCTTGCACACAGACGTTTCTCTTCCTCTTTTTATCTCTTCCTTCCCTTCTCTCCAAAATAAATAAATAAAATTTTTAAAAGTATGAAGTGTAGAGCACAATTTTTTAAAAACTTATATTCATGGTCAACCCCAACAACTAATTTAAGAGCATTTCCTCATTCCCAAATGAATCTCTGTGTACATTAGCAGAAACTTCACACTCTCATACACACTCCCAATCCCCAGCTCCAGGAACCAGTAATCGGCTTTCCGTCTCGACAGACATAGAGTCGCCAATTCTGGATTTTTTCACATAAATGGAGCTATAGCATATCTGGTTTTGGGGGTCGGGTGGCTTCCTTTCATTTAGCATAATACCTTCAAGATTCATCCATGTTGTGGTCATTTTTCCTATTGTTCAGCTGATTTAAAATTTTCAGAAATGTTCAAGTTTAGTTGTTTTGCTAACATTTTCATTATATCTGTGAGAAGGAGGGGGCTTGTCTGAGAGAAATCTTTATTTTTAGCCCTCCGGACGTCAATCTTGTCATTTTGTTTTTGAAACAAAATATTTTTGCAAGTTTAAAATCTCGCCTGTCTTGGGCATCGTTTTGAAGTGGTCTATCAACACGTAACATTGCTCTCTTTCTAGCCTTTCAATTACGTAAAAGCCAGTAAATAAATAAATGAAAACAGGCCCCCCAAAATAGAAGACAGAGGTATGGCTCCCATGAAAAAGATGTATCTTAACAATATAGCATGGACTCCAGTTATAGGATATTTTTGAAACTGCTTATGGTCTTACAAACTGCAAAAGAAAACTGCTGCGGTCTCAGAAAATGAGCAGCATTTTGGACAGGTTCCCTACGGTTTTCTCTTAAAGCTCTGGGATTTTTTTAAAGGTCAGCAACCAACTGGTTTGTCATTTGATACATAGGTGACTTGAAATAAATCAAAACAAAGAATAGAAAAATATTTTTAAATGAGAATTGTATGGTGGATATCCAACAGAGAAGGCTTTGTATACTTTAGATCCCTGAAAATATAAGGGGAGGACATTTTTTTTTGAAAAGTAACAGTAGGGCGCTCGGAGACAATCAAGTACAAAAATATAATTTGTAAAATATTACTCAAAAGATTGATGTAGTATTCATAACGTAGATCTTTATCTTATGAGCAATTATTCAACACCTGGGGCATTGCTCAAAAAGGAGTATGGTCATGTAACGGGCCTCCTGTGGTGGTATTTGAGAAGAAAACTCTGCAAGGACCAAGAAATGAAAGAACAAAGCTACTTTCACTTGGAAACTTGAAAAATTAATTTACTTCCTAGATTAAATTTAACCTTTTTTTTTTTTGTGGCTATGTTGGTATGGATGTGAAGATTTTAAGGGAACTTAGTTCCCTGCTTTAATCGTAAATACCTTCACCAGTGAGAAGGGTGAATGTATGCCAGGAATATAAGTCATTCATTGTTTTCAATTAAAAAAATAAAACAATATGTGAAGTCTTAACACCATTCTAGATGCTGGGGTGGCAAATTTGGAATGTCCGCTTATATCACATAGGGCTCTGCAGTCAAAAAAAACACTAATGTATATTTGCAAAATATTTTTTTTAAATAGAAGTATTGCAAATACAGTATTCTAATTGCTGTCACACGTTATGGAGTTGGCTCCGGCTCCTGGGGACTCAGTGATGAAGTGGCATCCACAGGGCTGCCTCCTCACTGCCCAGCTCAGTTCCTGCAGACTCTCACCTCAGGCTTCTTTTATGAAGGCTATCCTTCTTGTGTTTTGTCTTCCTGCTGCCTTCTATTTTCCCAGCATCGTCGTCTGTTCCAAAGATCCCTACTTTCTCCTGACGGGTTCCAAGTAGGACAGCTTCCATTTTGTCATTGTTGCCCCCAGTGATGTTGCAGGCTTAATTTGCTCTAGAACCACTTGTTCAAGTCCCCAAAGAGATAAGACTCTACAGTTAACATTATCTGATTGGATATATACAGATTTGGGCATACATACTATTTACTGTATTTTCATTATAAGCTCATTCTTAAAGGCTTAATGTTATAGTTATATGTAATAATGCTATAATTATATATGCATTATCTTATTTTAAGTAGTGCTGGGTCCCTTGTGATATTTTCTAATGGAAATCCTTCCCTGAAAGCCAAGCCTTCCTGGCTAAACAAATACAGTAATCTTCTTTGTGAGGAGTCGAGTGATGGCTGGCATCAAAGGCCAGGGGCTAAGTGTGCTTTGTCCCTCCTGACCCATTTGTGTGGGGATGCTCTATTCTCCTTTTAGCTGTTTAATTTTGTTCAAGATGCATTTTGGTCAAACAGGAAGCTTCCTAATTAATACAAATGCGTTTTTGTGATTTCACTTATGAGTATATCCCATTGTTTGTCTTGATTGTCACCTGGGGAATGTGAAGAAGGACATCTTTGTTCAGTGCTCTAAACACTCAGGTCTGAAGTACTTCAACTCTGAATACGGTGCAGTAGTTACCTCAGCAATGAATGCTCCAGTCCTCTGAGTCACTCCAATAGAGCAATCAACCACAAATTATTTATTGCACTTTCTTTGACGATAGTTTCTTGAACTGTGCTTCTTAAGCAAGTTATAAGTAATATAAATCCTGGATATTTTTAGTCATGTAACAAATTTCTTGACAACATTGACATTCTGTACACAGAAATTTAATGTTTTAAGCAATATTGTTTTTCTTTATGTAACTTGACACTCAATCAAAACAACTGAGTAAGGGACAGAGCTGGAAAGAATTTGTCATAAACAAAATACCATTATAAATCACTGTATAGCATTTCTACCTGTCAAGATGATTCATTAGTTATTATTCCATTTTCAGTTCTGAACCATTGACATATAATCAAGAACCCAGCAGAGAGACTGGGGAGTTTGTAAGGCTATGAACCCCCAACCTTACAGTCTTGTCAGTGAGGAGGCAGTTTTAAGAATGACAATACTCTTGCAAATGAGCATTTATTGAAAACTGCAGACTGGAAAGTTTAATTTAAAAAGTCCATTTAATAAACTGTAAAGACAGTACCCTGCCATTATCTTTGCTACCATATTTCCTCCAGTTTAACTTATAGACCCTCATCAAATATTTAAATCCCTATTGCCAACAATTTATTGCAGTAAAACAAAATTCTACTCACATTGTCCTTACTAACTCCTTTGAAACCGTTCCTCTCCCAATCGGGGTTATCTGAACTAGTTCTACTTTTGATTTCTGCTGTATAGATCTAAATTATGTTCCTTTTTGACACTGAACTTTTGGAGGAGGGGCTCACCTTTAGTTTGAAAATTCTTCTTATATCATTTCTATAATTTATCTAAATTGAAACCAGTTTTTTTTTGTATTTCAAACTAGCCAATTATTTTCAACAAGAGCCATTTAAAATGGAATATTCTTATTCATATTTTCACTGTAACAGATTATTCTCTTATCTTCACTACTTATTTCTTAGGAATTTAAGCAGCCCTCTTTCACAGTCCCACAAGCAATTTATGAGAGCTCTGATTTCTCCACACCTACTCTAACACACGTTAGTGGGTTGCAGTCATTCTGGTGGGTACAGATTGCTTTCTCGCTGTGGTTTCGACCTGCATTTCCCCAAGATTACTGATTCGAGTGTCTTCTCGTGTGGGTGCAGACACTTGCAGATTCTTTCTGGTGCAATATCTCTCCAGATCATTTACCAGCTTTAAAAAAAAATTGAAAGTTTTTTATGTTTCTATTTGTTAGTTCTTTTTACAATCTAGATTAGATACACGTTCCTTATCAGATATGTGACTTGCTGATATTGTCTCAAAGTCTGTGGGCTGTTCTTTTCCTTTTTTGATGGTATTTTTTGAAACATAGAACTTCTTGATTTTCAGGACCTGCAATTGTGCAATTGTGCTGTGATGCCTTAATTGTTTTTCTATTTCATTGTTTGGTAGGATTCTTAAACATGGAATCTTTTTGGTACAGTGTCTTCTTTAACTATTAACTACAGGCTTGCTTTGTAAATAATTTCTTGAAAATTCTTTTTGCTTTCAGTAAATACAATAAAATTAATCTCTAGTTTTCTTAAAGGAATGATGGAAAATTCCTTTTTTTTCTGTGATTAGTAAAATCTCTTAATTTATCCCAAGGCTAGTCAGAATATATATTAGAATTTGTATTTTACTCCAATTCTTGTAAATTGTCACCACTGAATAGAATAATTAATGGAAAATTCTCTCATTTCAAGCATAGTGAGTAGACTATACTGCATTGAGGAAAAACAAAATAAATAATATAAATTTTACTATAGTAAATTATAGTCAACATATTTGAAAATGTTCCTAGCATTGGCATAACACCTTATAATATTCCATGGCCCTTTAATAGACATGGAGACATTTGACAATCACAAACACACAACCAGTTAACATTGTAAATGGTTACAATAAAGAACCTGAATTTCAGAGAGATGGAGAGTGATAGATATTATTTTAATTTGCTTTAAGTGCTTTACAGTATACAGAGCAATTGTACTGACTATCTTTCTAGGGCCCGTCACTGGCTCTGTGAGGTGCTTGGAGAACGTTTCAATTTCTAAGGCACCCTAAGGGTTATTTGGTTGGCAATCAAGTGCTCAGACATCTAAATAAATCTATGTCAAACAAAACTTTATCTGGAGTTTCTAAACAAACATAGAGTATTATTTTCATCACAAATAAACTAGAAGGTAATAAAGATTATAGTCAGTTTCCAGAATATTGAATCACCCAAAAGGAACTATTATCTGGATAGAAAACATTCCTATAAATGTTTCAAGTGCTTGTTTACTTGCATAATAAAAAAATATTTACCGTTTCTTAAATATGGCAAATCTAACTTACCTAAACCCATTTACAAAAAATAAATTTCAAATGGATGCTCCTGGTTAATGCTGTTGTACCCTGACTTGGCCCCTGTCCCTGCCACCTGAGGGGTCGAAGTTTTTGTTGGTGCCTTCTGAGTGTTTCCCTCTTTGTCCACTCGGGCTTTGCATTTCATCATTGCTTATTTAACTGTTTAATTTCCTACTGTTTACACTGTATTTGGTCATCATGGCTAACTTTCTGAGTGATCCATCTAAAATTTTTATTTTATATTCTCATATCTTAGACTCCAAGATATTCTAAATATCCCTTTGCCTTCTCTTTTCCCACTAGAATACTTTTTGACAGTTACAAAAGATATTTTTCTTTAAACTGATTTACTGTCATACTGGAATCCCACCTTTCAAAATCAGAATGTAATGGTCCTTCTTAATCATAGGAAAATTGCACGAACTTTTGCTCACTAGACATTGTTAATGTACCCTTGCAACAGCAACGTGAACCCCCCAAAATAATGTAATAGTATTGAAGAGGTAGGAAATGCAAAGTAACAGAGCCATAATACAGATACAAGATGGTCTCTTCCACTTAAAAGAAGTCCAGAGGTAGACAAGCCAAGTGTGATCCACTGGCTTGGATCCACAGACTCTGTAGGAGCCAGGTAACTTCCAGTTCTCTAGTCTACAGACCCTGCGATATGGCTTCTACCCTCCTGTCCAAATGTCTGCCGGAGGACCAGCCATCACAACCTCCTTGTGCTTGAAGTTGGGAGCAAGAGGTGAAGAGCATGGACCTTCTTTGAGGGCTCTCCCAGGAAACTGCACAATGCACTTTCACGTCCGCGGAGCAGCTGAACCTTACAACATGGACGGAACACTGCTGCGAGGAAACCTAGAGAAAGTTATGTTTCCCTTGGGCAGCAGTTCTGTAACCTAAAAGTCGAAATCCTTGTTACTGAGGAAACCCAGAAGAGTCATTTCAAAGGAGTGGCATCATTCATTGTGAACTGTCGGACAACATGGCCTTGTGTGTATTTCTGCAACATGTACTCTGCTTCCTGGTAAATTCTGAATGAATTATGACTCTAACCTGTATTTTAGTACTTATCTGCTTCTCATCTCATCATATTGTATTCATATTTCTGCAACATATTTCTAATCAGAGAGAATCTACTACCACTTATATAAAAACCCGAACATTTCACATGTTGCTTTCCCTCTTGCAAATTCTACTACATGGGTTGCCTTTTCCTCCTAGATGTGTTTATGTTAAATCATCTTAAGGAACTCTCTTAGTTAAATCCACCAAAAAAAAAAATAATGATCATTTTCTTCATTGTATGTCCTACCTCATTTATAACTTTTATAGTCATCTTACTTTGTAGGTCCACTTTCACTAATATTAACTTTCCATTTCGAAGGCATCGAATGTGCCATCTGGAAGTTTTTTGAGCTGAATGTGTCCCCTACCCTCAGGTCAATGCATTGAAGCCCTAGCCCCAGAACCTCAGAATGTGACTGCTTTTGGAGTTAGGACTTTTAAAGAAGTAATCAAGTAAAATGAGGTTCCTAGGGTGAACTCTAATCCCATCTGATGAGTCTCCTTAAAATAAAAGAAAATTTGAAAATAGAGAGAGAGACCAGGGCCTCTCACACACAGAGGAAAGATGATGTGAGGACATAGCAAGAAACAAGCCATTTGCAAGCCAGTGACAGCATCCTCAGGAGAGAACAAACCTGCTGATACCCTGACCTGGGGTTTTGGGGCTCCAAATCTGTGAGAAAATAAGTTTTTATTGTTTAAATCATTTAGTCCATATTCTCCTATAGACTCCAAGATATTCTAAATATCTTTTAGAATATGTCCTCACATAGCAAGAAAAAGATATTTCATGACAAACCTAGCAAGTGAATACAAAAGTTATTTAATAAAAATTTCGTTAATAAAATGCTTTTTAAAAATCCTGACTTGGGAAGAGAGGATATCTATATCAAAACATAAAGTAAGCTTATGTATGTAACAGGAAAAATATGAGGATACCATCTGTAAATGTATCACTGCTCATCCAGAATGATCCAGGAATCTGTAATATATGCTTTCATAGAAGTTCACGTCCTAGGTTATAACACAAACATTAACTTCTATCTTACCTAGTGGACAATATTTAACACACGAATCCCTTGTCATCCTTTGGTCATTAAGTGATTATCTTTGACTATATCACTTGATCAATACATTTTAAAACTTAAGCATATCAAAGCCAAGCAGAACTAGCTACAAAATGTTAGAGGCCCACTGAATATGGAAGTGAAGGGGCCCATGTTTAAAAAGTGTTCAGAATTTCAAGATGGCCACAGTGGGGTGGTGGGGCAAGCGCAGGTCCCTCTGAGCCCCAAGCTTCATTGCATAGCACCCCTTGCATGCTTGTGAAGCTGGTGCTGAGCTTCATGATTACAGACTAGAACAGACGTAATCTGGTTTATTGTCAGTCAATGCACATTCCTTTCCCCTGGAGGTTCTGCAGCCTGCTGATGACTGTGACCAATTGCCTCTAAGGTGCCTTTTCCCAGCATGATTGTCCTTCAGCCCCTTTCTAAATAAACTGGAATATGTGTCCTTTCAAATAGAGCTACATCCTATTTCTCCAGGCTTTTCCAGACACACAAGGTACTCAGATTTCATGCACCCATAGGGGATGTGTGAGAGTGTGTATATAAAATTCAGACAACTATGAGCTATACGAATACAAACAAAATAGGGGGAGTATAGAACACCATATTTAGATAAATTCTGTCTAAGAAAAACAATGTCCTAGATTTCATCTGTGTTCTGAATATTCAGCAACATGTTAAATTAATTTGAAATCAGAAAACTATTACACCAATTTGCATTTTTAACTCAATCTAAACCTCTGCCAAGCGCAATGCAGTATTTTCTCAAAGGTTTAGGGCTCTGCATGACTCATTGCCAATCTCTCATAAGCTGCCTCAAAATTGAAAATCCTCCCAGAGTTCCACCAAAAATCTCCTTAATGCTCTGATTATGAAATAGGAACACCTTTAAAGTGTTTACCTCAACAAAGAACAAAAAGAAAGGGAGACATAGTGACTTTGCCCACAATTTTCCAAAATAAATTATCTGGCAATGCTGCCAAGCTTCTGTAAAAGCTGCTTTCTCATAGTTATTAGATTTTCTGCACCCAACTACAACGAAAATAAGAGACTCTCCATCATGGGAACTGAGGTAAAGTGGCATTTTGTGAAAGTAGGTTTTTTCTTATTTTTAAATTATAGCTTATAACAATAGACCTATAAGTGACATTTTAAAGATGTAGTCTGTCGCACAATATAAACATTTCTACTACTGTAGTTAGAATACTTACAACCCTCATATTGCACTCTGAGGAAAATGTCAAACTTGAATCAAACTGGCTTTAAAAATATGGGGATTGATTATTTTATTTCAAATACATCTACAAACAAAACTGACCTCAGGTACAGCAAATTAGGGCTTGGTTGTGGTTTTCCATGATCTCTGGTTTCCCTTCGTCCGAGGGTACTGTGAGACAGGCAGCACACAAGAACACCAGTGCTTCCTGCTTAGAACAAAGAAGCTTTCTCGGGACATTCCAGCAAAGCTGCCGATGGGGATCAGACGTGGATTCACAAACCAATCACTGCTAAATTAAAGCTAATCCTTTCAAGTGGACTCTCCATCAGGCTACTTACTCTAGGGTATATTGCAATTTACATGCATAGTCTTATTGGTGCCCCAATAAAAAATTACTTTTTTTATTTTTTACTTTGGATGGCCATCCTGGTTCACTGTTAGCTCTGCCCCACTTCATCTGCAGCTGGGCCTGAACCTGAAGGAGCAACTTTTCCAGGAGAAGTAGCAGAGAAAGACCCACACACTGACTCCTAAGCCAGAAGTACACCCTTCTCTTCTCTTCACTTTTTGTTGTGTAAATGAAGCATGTCACATGCCTGGAGGTGACTTCCATAGGGCAGGGAAGGAGGCTTCCTCAGAGAGAGGCCCTGTAAAATGGGCCTCATGGGAAAAGACGATTCATATTTTGACCATCGGGCAATAGACCACAGAGAGAACATTAGCTGATGTCCTTCATCATCGGGATGCCCTTATTATTCATTGTCCCTCTTCAGTGTCATTGCATTTTGCAGGACAAGATTCAGTACTGTAAATAGGGATAACTTGAGGTCTACTTAGAATCCATTAGAATAATCTAACAAGTTAACACTTTTTGTAAAAATGTAAGTAAAAATGATGTTTTTACCTCTGACCCTGGTATGGCAACTAGATCTATTTATAATTTCTTATTTCTCAAATTCTTTAATGTCTGCACGTATTTTCTTTAGTTGTAAGCTTTGAATGAAATCATTATTTCTTTTTTTTTAAATAAAAACCATGGCAAATGTCTAATTTTTCTTGTAGACAGCAGTATCATATAATTAGTTGCTAAATGTAACTAAAAGTATTAAAGAAGCAAGAATTATGTTATACCCTGACTACCAAAGTTATGTACATTTTCTTTTCCATGCAATGTCATTGTATTTTATATTTATTTCTACTAAGAGATATGCTTGAATATTAAACCATCTAACTCTCTTTCATATTTAAAATATCAAAACTGAGAAATAAAACCCTTATATTTTTTGACAATTTGATTATTTAGTAATCACAAAGTAGATACCAAATCAAAAACAAAAATGACTGCAAACTATGAGAGAATTTAGCAAGATTTTTGTAGAATAACAAAAAGCTGAGTGTGTATCTTTGCAGTTTTAGCTTAGGCATCGTCTTTGACTTTCAGTAAACTCATGGCTTGGCATCTCTCCTGCTTTCACGCCACTCCTGCTTAGAGCGCCAGTAAACATCAGACAGTGTTTCCCTGAGAACTGTTGTGGCAAATGTCGTGTTTGCTACCCAGTCAGAATCCCCTGTGTGGTAGGACGGACGCAGCCTAGAAGAAATTGAAAGGAGAGAAGACGAAAGGCAGAGGGGTTTTTGCAATGATGACCCTCTATCGTGTCCGCTTTAGTCACTTTTAGCTGCTGTGAGTGACGTGGACTCTGGAATATCTCCTAACTGATGGAAGCAATGTGCTCAATGTACTCATTGTTTCAGGAGGGGGATGTACTTCAGGACTCAAGTTAGAGAATAAATGTCATGCATATTCATTTTTTCCCAAATGTTATGATTTGTTTTCAATTTTACCTATTATTTTCAATTTTAAACTAATTAGGTTTTGAGTGTTAAGGCAGAGAATTTTGTTTCGTGAAATATTTCTCTTACTGGGAGATTTATAGGACTAAGAAGTTTTCACGCCGAGTAAGGGAAGGAATTACAGTAGGCCTCATATAAACTTTAGATGGGGAAAGAGGAAGATGAGAAAGCAAATTTGCCATTTTTTCTCACTCTCCATGCAAGTTTCTTTCCTTTATTTCTCTCTCCATAACTTCTTTATTCACAAGTGTACCTGACTATTTAGATATTGCAAAGTACGCTTGAAAAAGTAGCTTTAGACCTAAGTCTATGAAGTGTTTTCAGTGTAGAATTTGCAGCATTCAGACTAACTTTTGTCATCTGTCAACTTCAAATCCATCTGAGAGGGAATCACCCAGGTGGGAACAGCAGTCTCTCTCTCTTATAAACTGAGGTTGAGGGACAGAGTGGGTTCATGCTTGTAACCTCACCCACGCTCTCTGCTGAATGAGGTGGGGGTTAACCTGAACCAACAAGCTGGTTGAAAAAAAAAATCCTCAAGCCATTGAAGAGCATGGAGAGTATAGAGTCCCCTCCTAATGATGTTCATATTGGTAGCAAGAAGAATCAAAACATTATTGTTCTGGCGAGGAAAATGTATTCAAGAGCATTTGCGAACTCCTATATGCCACAGAAAATATATGAAATAGTGTTTCTTTTCAGTATTTCTTTCATGAATGTTTTCATGTAAAAAATTGGGGGCTACCTTCTTGGTACTTAAATTGCTACAGTACATAGAGAAAACATACATTTTCATAAAGACCACTGTAGATTTATTCTATATTTCAGTTATGCATTACATTTATCATATTTTGAGACTAGCATTTCTGCATGCTTTTCTTGAGAAAATCAATTTGTTATCATTAAGGCAATGAGACAAAGAGAATTAACCCCATGTACTGAGCTAGTACTTGCTGTCTATGAAATTAAAAGTTAAACACACACATATACAGCAGCTTCAGCCTGCAAGCTGCAGCATGTCTGAAGGTCAAATGATAATTGAATTTCATGGGTTTTAACTTTTTCTTGGATGACAAATATCCCATACTCAAAAACAATAATTATAAAGTAAATGAAGTAATTACCAAAGCTAAGAACATATTGATATAATTCCCTTTTGGCTCAAATAAATATGCCAGTGCACATATTGCTTTATGGGAAAGAAATGTTTAAAAATAGCAGGTTGTTATGTTTCATAATAAAAATATTGGAATGATTTTAAGAAAAAATGAACTCAATTTCTGTGATGTTTTATTTCTTTGTAGTCTATATTAAATAGGATCTAAGATAAAAGTGATACAAAGTTTTCACTGAGAAGTTTTGTTTGTTAATGCTTTTTAAAGAAGATCTTAGATTCAAGAGAGGAGCTGGACTAAGTTTTGCAAAATTTCAAAAGACAGTTAAAATTTTTTACCTTTATGGGGATGATGACCTATGATAAATTTCTGTCATCACATTCTGGGCCTCATTTCTGATCTATATTTCGATGCCACCTAAATATATTCAGGGAGATCTGTTACCATTGTCTTAAAAACTAAGCTTGTAATATTTACCCCCCAAAAGTTAACTTTCTGTCCCTTAATATAAACTTGAGTTGAACATTCAATATAATCAATGATATATATTCATACTTGTTTTAAACATTTTTGTCTTCCATTTCTACTGATAGCCATACAAACATATTAAATGATTACCCTTATTTTATGTCTAGTGATGAATGTTATAATCATCTGGAATAAACCATTTTGTTTAGGGAAAATTTCTCAAGTGCCAGAGAAAAAGTTAAAAATAAAAATTGTAAAACCCTTTTATGTATTTGGGATTCCCTGCCATTCTGGGTTTTTAAGTAATTAACTGAAACATTTATAGCCAGATGATAATATTTTTACCCCCAAATTATGGAAGTTATGCTTCAGGGTCTTATTTTAGGATGTTCACACATCTCATTGTGCAATTCTAAACCTCAGTCCTGGAGAATTCAGATGTTTAAGAAGTGACACGCATCCCAATGCACAACGTTTACAGCTGACTTTGGAGATGTAAGTTTACTGCGAAGAGACCACTCTCCCGGCTCCTGCTGAATGTGGTAACACTCATTGCCAAAAATGCAGTGGCCAGACTAATATTTCATAGGAAAGATATACTTATGAAAGCTAAACCAATCAAGCTTCTAGAAAAAGCATCATAGAATATTTTCATAATCTTAGTACAGAACACACAAAGCATTAGCTATAAAAGGAAATTTTAATAAATCAAAATTTATTAAAGTAAGACTTCAAAAAGAATTTTCTATGCATATATATGACAAAATATTTATATCCAGAAAGCATGAAGAACTCCTACAAACCAGTAAGAAAACCACAAAGACAAGCCAAAAATGTTATTTGTCAACATATTAATGCAAATTAAACCACAGAAAAATGTTAACAGATACCTATCAGGATGGCTAAAAGTGACAAAGACCATAAAAATGTTGAGGAGAATAAGAAACAGCTGTTAACTCTCAAATATTTTGGTGAGAGCATACATTGAAACAATCACTTCAGGTCCTGGCTGGTATAGCTCAGTGGATTGAGTATGGGCCTGCAAATCAAAGGGTTGCTGGTTCGATTCCCAGTCAGGGCACATGCCCAGTAGGGGGAACTGGAGAGACAACCACATATTGATGTTTCTCCCCCCCTCTTTCTTCTTCCCTTCTCCTCTCTCTAAAAATAATAAATAAAATCTTTTTTAAAAAGTAAGAAACAATCACTTCAGGAAATGGCATTATTAGTTTCTAAAAACCAATGGTACTTTATAACACAAGGGAAAAGCCATTTAGTAGGTTAGAGGATCCAAGGAAAGTAAGCAGACTATGACAAAAGTCTACTTCCCCCACTGGCCAGTGCAATGAAGTCATCATGGTTCACATGTGTGTATTCCAGTCCACTCTCCTTGACGGCCAAGTTACAACAAAGTCATGCAAACCATTCTCATTATAGTAACAAGGCTTGTACTTTTTCAGGACAGATCTTATATTAACATGATGTAATAGAAGAGTTCAATGTCAAAAAATTGCACTTAAAATAATCTGTCTACAAAATTATGTAAGATCACATGGTTTCTTGTTGACTCCCCTAGAATTTGTTCTAGCCAATTTTGTCCAGATCAGCAGGTCTCCATTATCAAAATTTTATCTAGTAGCCTGTCATCTTTGAATAGGAGAATATCAGACCTTTGCCTTTTCAACACTTACAACAAAACACCTTTCATGCCATACTCTTTTCTTTTAAAAAAGTAGAACTTCCACCATCTTTAATATGTTTCTTCCTTTCTTATACAGTTACTTCATTTGGCAGGAAATGAGCTCACATTTCTCTCTGTGGAAGAAAGCAATCTGTGAATCAAATACAGTTTGAGGAAAGCATCCCCTTATTCAAAAGATAAATCATATGACATTGTTATGCTGAATGAATAAGAAACCATGGATTGAGAATAGATTAGGTGATTGCATTATAAAGATATCAAAGTAAACTGATCCGAAGGCTGCAGTATGAATGGACTGAAATTCAAAGATATTACATTGGTACCTAAGTCTGTGGGAAACTAATGAACAAGTACTGATTTTTTATTATAGACTTTCAGAAGACTGAGCATTAATGTGAACACTATTTTAGAAAGTTTATTATATTCATTACCCTGATTACATATGAAATAATATACTCAACTAAATTAATTTCTTTTTTTAAGATTTTGTTTATTTATCTTTAGAAAGAGGGGAAGGGAAAGAGAAAGAGAGGGAGAGAAACATCAATGTGTGGTTGCCTCTCACATGGCCCCCACTGGGGACCTGGCCTGAAACTCAAGTGTGTGCCCTGACTGGGAATCAAACCAGCAACCCTTTGGTTCACAGGCCGGCACTCAGTCCACTGAGCCACACCAGCCAGGGCTCAACTAAATTACTTTCACGAGCAAGAATATATTTTTTAAAAAATTCTAACCTTATCCATTAATTGATTAAATACAAATTATTGTATTTTTAATGCTTAAATGTCACATTGTTAAAAAACTGGCTGAGAACAAGATGAATGTATTGTAACAGTTTTGGAGAGCAGAAGTTAAAATCAAGATAACAGCAGCCACTAGGGAGTGATCTTTTCCAGGCTTCTAACTTGCAGGAGTCCCCTGGTCTGTGGCAGTGTGACTCCGATCTGTAATGAGTTCTCCGTGTGTGGTTCTTTGTATCTCTGTCCAGAGTTTTCCCTTTTTATAAGGACACCAGGCCAATTGGACTAGAGCTCACCCTCAGGATCTCATTTTAACTAAATTACTTCCGTAAAGTTCCTATCTCCAAATGAAGTCACATTCTGAGGTATGGAGGATTACTAACTGCAGGTGTCCTTCCAGAAGTCATATGCTGAAACCTAATCCCCGATGTGATGACACTTGGAGATGGAACCTTTGGGGAGGGAGACAATGAATGTGGTGGTGCCTTGATCTTGAACTTCCAGACCCCAGAAGAGTAAGAAACAAATCTCTGTTGTTTATAAGCCACTCGGTCTATGGCATTGTGTGACAGCAGCCTGAATAGACTAGGACAGCACTTCAACATACTTGTTTTGGGGGAGACAATTCAACTCAAACTAGTATTATGTTTTCTTTCTCATTATCCCATTGTAATTGCCCTCAAATCGATCATGGCAACCATTATCAAGTTTGTTCTATTTTTTTAAATTAAAATTTTAATGAATCCACCAAAAACCCTGATTGATTTGGTATCTTTGGTATATTGACTTTTGCTTTTCATGTTCTTTCTGCATATTCGTTCTGCAGCTTCTCGAACTACAGGCAAAATGCCTGCTTTAAAGAAGTGGGGAAAAAAAGTGAGAATCAATTTATTTTATTGAAAGAGCAAAATCCTTCCAAGATCCTCCCAACACAAATCCCTTTTAAGTACAGTTGCCAGGATCTAGCAAAGAGGCCAAAGCCATTTGGAATGATTAGAAACCATAAGCCATTTCCTGCTACTGAGCACACTGAACCCTAAAGTTAGATGACAGATGGGTAGATAGATAGATAACCGTAGTTCTGCTAAAAAGAAAGAATGTACAATGTATCTGTTGGGTCAGCAACTCAGATGGACCCTCTGTGAAAAACCTATAACAATGAGAATCTGATGGCGTTTAATGAAATTACTGATCCTTTTGTTTTCTGTATCTCAAATTAATAAAAAATGAGATTTAAACAATGAACACAAAAATAAGACATCAAAGATCTGAGACTGCATGCGAGTTTTGTAATGGAGTTCATTTTGTCATTATAATTGATCTGTTATCTCACCAATTAGCATATTTTACATTATATTGAGATTTAACAAAATAAAAGCATGCAGAGTAGAATGTGAGGATGCTGATACTTCAAAAAGCATACTTTTTCTCTAAGTATATTATTATGAATGGAAACATATTTTCTCCTACCTATATTTTGACATCTCATTTATTTTAATACATAGGAAATATACTTATTTACATATTATCCAGAGAAACAAAATGTCCAAAGAGGAAATAAATTTAATTTATCATTTAATAGGGCTCTTGAATATTGTTATCAGTCTACTTCCTACTCTTACCTATGAATAAACAGAGATAATTTTTGTGTGCATTAAGAATTTTTTCTAATAATTACATATAAAATGAAATTGTGCATTGACATTTCTGTATACCACACAGCTTTTCTTTTTCTTGAAGTATACTTCTGTAAAATTTTCTGGAAGATGAAACATATTTATGTTTACTTTTTTTGTCAAGTTAGAACTGAAAGAAAAAAACTCATGTTTCTTCTGTAAAGTTAAAAAATAACTGTCAGATGACTATATGCCAGGTACCAACTAGAACTGAATCCCTTCAGAGCAGACAGAAGTAAAAACAAATGGCATTAAAGTTAAGCACTATTGCTGAAAAGAGAACTTAATGAAAGCAGTAAATCAAAAATAAGATGTCTTGAGGGTAGTAAAATGTCTAGAATAACTTAGGGCTTGTAACTTTGGCTTATATTATTTTATATATATCATATAAATGGCACTGCCTGTTCCTAGGAAAACAGTAAGTAATATTTACCAAAAATAATATTTTTCAAGAAAGGGATTGTCTAGCTAGATGAATCAGCAATTCTATAAAATTGATTGCAAATAATTCGAAGCAAGTTGTGTCAGACAAAATAATTCACAACTAGAAATAATCTTCACAAAACATTGCTTCCAACATAAATTTGTCAGTGTTCAATAAAATATCTACTTAAATTTTTAACTGTAAGAACTCACAATTAGAGTTAAAGTGAACTATTTTACGAGATGTGAAGTGTCATAAATCTTCAATAATTTCTTCCACTTACAGAAATGCAACATTCTATTTAGACAGCCTTATCATTTAAGTTGAAAAATGTATAACTGTAAAACATCAGCAGAATTTTACCTCCAGACACGAGGCGTAATTTTAATGTTTACTTTTGTTTGAATACAGACATACATGATATTGAAGGGAAACTTTAAGCCATAAAAGTGTAGACACTCACTCAAGAATTCTGAAATGCAATATATGTATAATGGGTTTATTGGGGAGTTTCAACTTAGTGAGATATTGTGAAAATGTCATTTTTCCTAAACCATCCCTTTCCTGTGTTATATTGAAAGCCTCATCTGTACCAAGAAGTGGTCCTCTTAATATTTATATTCCACTTTTCCTGGTCATTTATTAAAATTAAAACAGTCCAGTCTGGTTGAAAAATTCCAATTTCAAATCCATTTCAGAGTTTACTGACTTCCACGTGCGCATCTCTGGACCAGAGCCAAGGGGCTTGCCTGGTTGGGAGACACCAGTTCTACTCTGGTCCCCTGGTGTAAGATTCTCCAGAGCTGTTCCAGCTACATGTTTCTTTCACCTTAAGTGCTTCCATGGGGCAGAACGGGATGCAAATCGAGGCACGGATCCTCTCCCACACGCGGGGCCAGTCAGATCTCTCCCCGATCCTCACTTTCCCCTCCGTGGCGCTGGCTACCTCTCAGGACGGTGGGGGTTCCCTGGCAGCAGGACTCCTCCCCTAGAGTGCAAAAGGAGATTACTTCATGAGGTGAAAGCGTGAACTAACCTTGTCCCCACCACTCCCCCAGAATATTTTCAGTAGGGGCATTTCATCCCTGATCCTAGATGATATATAGGGCAGTTCCATGATAGAGCAGCATTTCATGATTTCTAAAAATCATTTTGATGTAGGAAATACTCTGTTCTCTTTTAAATCAACAAACACAAAAATGGTTCTTGCTGTTGTTTTGGGGCCCGCCCCGCGGAGGACAGGATGGGCAGTGGGCAGTGCGGTGGATGAAGACACAGGGTCCTTCCGCAGCTTTGGAGGAGCATGAGCGGGTGGGGGCTGGATCCGGCTCTCCCTTTAGAGAGTTCCTCCGCATCTCTTTTCACCCGGGAGTGTTAATGGTCTTCGTCTCTGACTTGGGTCATAGCTGCAGTTGCAGGATTGGTGGGTACTTCTTACTTTCACACATGGAGTTCCTTTCGTATTCTACTTTGGGATGGCCAAAGGATTTTGAATCTGTGTTCTTCCGCTTCTATCACTATATAGCCCACGACACTTTTCCATCGTCATCTTATCGCAAAAGGCGCTATGACAGTTCTCAAACAAACTCAAAAGTGGAGTAAACTGAAGATCCAGTTCTGTCTCATATTCTCATCCCACATGTTGGAAAAGAGTTTTGCCTACATTCTCTTTTTATACATTTGCCTTGAAATTCTCCATGATAAATTCTTAGGTATAGAACTCTAATTAATAAAACTCTCAGGGAGCACTATAATCATCTTTATTCCTTATTTTTATAGCCACCTAATGGATATGCTTCATTACTTTTAATGCCATCTAAAATTAGGGTGCAATCACACTGTTTTATGGTATTTAGAAAATGCACCACACACAGGGTTATTTTTCAAGCCTTCCTACTGATGTTTCTAGGTTAGCTGTTTTCTCACACCTCTTTATTTTTTGTTTTAAAGGAGATATATGCAGCGAGTGTGATCCTTTGCCCCCTCTGTAGTTGGCGTGGAGAAGAACATCGCCCGAGACATTTTCTGTGCCCGATCCCCTGCTATGAGGCAGAAGGGGATAAAAGAAAGGCAAAGATCTTTCATAAAATAGTCATGCATCAACTATATTTCAACCACAATGTGCCACACCTTTAACAAGTTCTTTCCTTTCATTCCAGAAATTCTTTCTTACGTATGTTTGTTCGAGCCTCAGCTCAGAGACATGTCAGGAATATATGTTTTTCCAGAACCTTTTTAGGAATGGTGTCATTTGTATGCATTCTTCAAAATTTATGTTTGATTATAGGTGACATACGATGTATTAGTTTCAAGTGTGTGACATAGTTAACAAACATTTATGTACAGTGTGAAGTGATCGCAGGATAAGTCTACTACCATTTGTCATGAATGGGGCTATTTTGAGCCACTTATTGTATTACACAGGTAGGTTGCCTGAATTAAAAAGTTATAAATTATTTCTTGAGACACCTCAAATAATTTTATTATTCAGTGTTATTTACATATTATATTATATAGTATATATACAGCTCATTGTAATTTATATCATATTTTATTAATATAATAATAAAAGTAATCCATACTTTAAAAGAAAAATATTGATAATACACAATTCAGAGCAGGAAAAATCTCAAATGTTCAGAGAAAAATAGAACTTTCTTCTAGCATTGGCAATTTACTACCAATATGATCTTGGGGAAGTTAACATTATTGTAAATATTATATAGTAAAAATGTAAAATTACAACAATACCTATCTTATAAAGTGAGTACCATAAATGAATTTAGATTATTTATATAAAGTATTGCATAAAATACTTGCACAATGAAAGAGGCTTAATGATATTATTCTTTAAAATTGTTATTTTAAAATAAGGAAAAATGAAACTTTAAAGTTATAAAATAATTGCATAAGAACTATTATAAGCCAAATTCAAGGCAAAGTTCACATGCAAAAGTATAAATTATCAATGCTTATAAGAAATATCATTATCTTCCTTAGTTACTGTATACAAATATTATATTTCAACTTACAATAAACACTTCTTAATTTCTGTGACATATTTTAAAGTATTCACTGTGAATTAGCCATGCAGTTGGGAAAGTTTGAACTCAGTGCCTAGAAAATAACACAATTTTAAAATTCCAAATGATATATGAACCATCAGAACTTGTTCAAAATAACTTCACATTCTATTTGTGTATTTCACTTTTAGTACTATCAGTAAATATAACTGAATTGTCTGGCAACGAGCCTGCCGAAAACAATGTAATAAAACATTTATATTGACTATTTGCCCATCTGAGTTTACCAGGCTATAAATCCACAAATAAAAATCTGTTGAGTGTTAGAGCATCTTTTTTATGACAGTTATTTTTATCATAACTTTTATTAAAATTTACCAAGTACTTGATGCCTATAAATATTAATCTGAAGTTTATTTATACTTTTAAGAGATTCTTGTAGTAAATTATATCATTTTAGACAGACTTCTCAAGACATTAATTTTACAGTTTTTAATGTAGGTAGATATTGAGGTTAAGATATGCTATTCAAAGAAAATCCGTACTGAGAATCATTAGCTAAATAAATAAAATAAAGTAAAGTGGATTTTTAAAGTATAGTACACATAATGTGGCCCTGAACTGAAACGAGAGGGAGAGGGAGTATTAAGATGAGGGCACTGAGGAAACACCCCAGAACTATAACTCTGTTCACCCTGAGTGTGGGGAGAGGAGCAGCGTGAAGGAAGTTCAACATCTAGAGAACGAGTAACCTTATGAGAGGTCAGAGTCATGGACAGGCAAGGTATGGAAGTAGTGGAAAAAAAACCCCAAACACACAAAAAACTAACACTCGACTTCACTGAAACAATATAACCATAATAGGAGGAATGTAGTTAGGAGGAATAGGAGGAAAGCATGTTAGCAAAGACTAAAATCTGCTTTAAAACAATGTTAAAATGAGGTGTCTTATTTTTAAGCAGTCTTTGAGGAATTACAAATACAGAAATATTTATCAATACAGTAATGCCTCTATTATTTGTAGTATTACAATCATGCTTAAGTTAAACAGATAGCAATGTTTATAGCATTATTTGCATGTCTTCCTTCAACAACAATAAAAATGAGCATATACTATGTGCTAACAAGACCTTGTTGAAATTTAAAAAAATAAAATAAAATGTGGCCCTCAACTCTCTAGGGCTTCATAGATTATTCAGCTGTTTACTTTTTACACATTCCTTAATCATCCACTCTCAATAATTCTGCTGTTATCTTGTTAAAATTGTGGATTAAGAACCATTTTCAGGGGTTTGGAATTAAAATAACAACGGAACACTAAGGAGGTAATGAAATCGCCATCACCTTTGCTTCTCCCATGGTCTTACTCTCCAGAGGTTACCAATATCTAAGGGTGATTTTTTCATTTTCGTACATGTTTTTATTTGTTCACTTATTTAATTTTTATCTATTACTATTTGCCTCAACAGGAAAACGTTGAGATAATGACCACAAAGTTTCCTTACATCTTTTCAATGCATCATTGGTACCCACGAAACAAGACCACCTACAACTTACTAGGTAAGTTCTGAAGATACTAAACAAAGAAATTTTTCACCTAAAAGAAGTTTAAACTGTATTTTATATTGCATCCCCATTATAGTAAAAGACAATAAATACATAAATTTATAAAACAATAAGCAAATAATTCAATATGACTAGTTCACAAAGTGACTATGAAGATAATAAAAGGGGTGGTGTGGTGAGGTTATATCTCAAAATATTTATTGTGCTGTTAATGTGCTTCTCTCCTTCCTTGTGTCTTCACTCATCTAAGAGAAAAATACTTGGTGCCTTTGACTAAATTGTGTGTCAAGAAGATTCTGGTGGCAGCTATCAGAATGAATTTCCAAATCCTCAAAGCTTGATAAGACTGGAAATACTGTTTGGGTTGTGGTGAGGTGGTAGGACTCAAGCCAGGAAGGAGGGAAGGAGGTATAGTTGCCTTCCATGGAAGAGCAAAGATGGATTTCAAGCCCTGACCAGTGTGGATCAATTAGTGGGGCATCATTATGCAAAGTAAAAGGTCTCTGGTTCAATTCCCCATCTAGGCACATACCTGACCTGTGTTGCAGGTTCTATGCCCAGTCCCCAGTTGGGTCACGTACAAGAGACAGCCAGTTGATGTTTCTTTCTCTCTCACATTCATGTTTCTCTCTACCTCTTTCTCCTTCCCTTCCCCTCTCTCTAAAAATAAAAATCTTTAAAAGAAAAGATGGATTTCAGTACCAAGCCTAGGGCTTAGGAGCTTTGGGAAATTCAGTGATAAGGGCTGATGGTGCCAATCAGCCCTTCAATCCTTGAACATCCAGTTACCTCACATTCTGCTTAGCAGCCCTGTTCAGTAACCATTCCCACCACCTTCTATTGATACTGAAGGACTTGGACAAAATTTGTACCAAAAAGGGTATGTAAGCATGTTCTTTCCTCTAATAAGGGAGTTCAGGACCATGCACAAAGGTGACAATCTGCCCTAAATCTGTATACATGTGACACTCCATCAAACCCTAGTGATGGATCAGGCTTTTAGAAGAGGTCATCTGCTGGCTTCTGGCCACCATTTAAGAAACCCAGTTCTGAAGAAACAGAGTAACAGCAGGACTAATGGGATTTATGGCAGGGAGAGAACTTGGCTGAGAAAAGGGGGGCAGAAGATAAAGACGTTAAGTAGTGTGCATATCAGAAAGTGACTTAAACTTGTGTGACACCTGTTTCAGTACCTGTCATCCCATCACTGCTCAGCTGCCCTGAAATGAACCTGGCCCTTCAATAAAAACTTTGAAAACTTCCCAGGGCAGTATTTGAGTTGCTGTGCAGTCACATGGCAAAGCAGAGTGAGTGGCTACAGAGGATGACTGGGGATGAGGGGCAGGCAGTGTCTATGAATCAGGAGGTCGGAGTCTCAACACTGCAGTGTGGTCCAGGAGCAGAAAAGAAACTCAAGACAAGCACAATGGTAAAAACACATTCCTGAGCACCCTTTATGGTTGTGAGTTTCAGCTTTCAAGGAGGTGAAACTGGTTACCTATGGTAAATTACTCAGTCTTACATTTTAAAGAGCCATAACAATGGTGACTCTTAAAGACTAATGAAATGAGAAGGGACTATATTTAGACCATTGTATTAAAAACAATTAAATCCCTCTGCAACAGTACCTCTATTGAAAAAAAGCACCTGTATACAGTATTTATTATAAGTAGCATAAATAACTATATTAACATATATGGACAATACATTCACTAGAATTAACTCATAACACCTCTTCAGTGCTTCTTTTGTGATTAGGAATCGTCTTCATAAGAAGAGTGATCTGTAGTATATTTTTGAAAACGTATAGAATATATTTTCATACTTTAAATAGCTGCCTTAATCACATAAAATTCTTAAAAATAATATTGCAAGTATTATATAACAGAGCAAATCATTAAGAAACTATAGAAAGGCTACATAATGAAAGGTTTTGAGGAAGATTTTTGCAAAACTGGAAACTAAAGCCCACTAATATCCTTCACCAAAACTGTAGAGGACACAGTGCAGGAAAACCGAGTGGAAACTTGACCAGCACTGTCTCACCATTACAAACCGGTGAGCTGGTGTCCCGAGCAGGGAGAGAGGGACTAGAAGCTCCCAGGACAGACACTGGCCTAGCTTTGATGAGTGATAACAAACATTTATTCAATGCATACTTTGTGCAAATGTTTTTCTAAATGTTTTACCTGTATTGCCATTAATCTTTCTAATATTCCTTTAAAGTAAAGAGTATTATTATTTTCATTATGAAAATTATGGAATTGATTCACAGAGAGATAAGACAACTTGCCTTAGACCACATAGCAAGTAAGTGATGGAACCACGGAGGCATTAAATTTGTTAAAAGGAATCACACTGGATTAAAAATAAGATGCTGTCTTGATTGTGTAAACACAGCATTCCTATTTAACTGCAATGGAAAAGTGAAGCAAGCGTATACATATATGATTAAAATTTCCAGCAATGTAGGTAGTATTGGCTATGGAGGATAATTTAATGCAGAAAGATAAAAGAACTGAACATTTTGGGGGTCCTAATGTTATAGAGAAAATCATGTATGAGGAAAAGAAACCAATGCAGTAATACCAGATTTTAGTTTTGAAGTGTTAAATCTGTAAATCCACACAAGTTGCTTACTGTGGAACATTTTCTAAAGACAGGGAGTGAGGGTGGAGCTACCTCTCCTTAAAGTGAATGATCATTCAGGCTCTTTGGAAACTCTAGGGGGTATTGAGATCCCTCCCTTCCAGCCTCAGTGCTGTAAATATGATTCCTCCAGGGTTTTTTTCCAAACCAAATATCCTGTGATTTATACTCTGCTATAGGGCTTCTCTGCTTAAGGGTACGATTGCAAGTTAATACATCATATGATAGAAACTTGCCATCATGTAGTGATTATAAATTTTTTAGGTTTCTGTTCATAAATAAACATTGATGAGCAAGAATTACATTTTTCTTTTCTTTCATGTCTAAATTAGCCTTAGGATTTTATGAATAATTCAGTATGAAAAATATCATCTTTCAAAGTAATGGTAAATAGTAAACTTGTGTGCGATGTTATGCAAGCGCATCTCTGTGTATGCCTGGAGAACTCAAGCTCTAACATATACGCAAATTAGGAAAGCTTACTTAATGTTTTATAAACTTTCAAATATGTTCTTAAAATGCACCTGAGATTTGAGTAGTTTTGTTAACCAATGTCAATGCAATAAATTCAATTGAATGGAAAAATTAATACAATAAATAAATAGAAGTAAATTGATTTTCAAAAAAGTATTACAAAAATACATCTTGTAGTCTTATAAGATCACCTATAGTGTAAAGACGACTTGTGAAGTAAACATTTTAATTATTTATAATATTTAAATAATGCTTTACATGGTTTGTATCTGTTTGCATGTATTTTACAATTTGGAAAAAATAAACACAAACATTTTCAGCTAACATTTTCAATTTAAGTTAAGGGTGCATCCTTTGAGGTACCGATTCAACATATTGACAATTCAATTGAAATAAAAAGAATATTAAAGTATACAAAGCATTGGAAATCAACCCAATCAATCTAATATTGCCCTTAAAATTATTTTTGACTTGCAAGATAACATTTTCAAATTTAGATCAGATCTGGAATATATTTAAAATATTTATATAATGCAATAACTTCTTTATCTTTTAACAAACACTCATATTTTGTCCAAAATTCTAAGTATATATGTTACACAAATTTATAACATTTTACTAGGAGATGAAAAATATTAGAGCATGTTTTTAGTTTTGATTTATGTTCTGCTCCAATTACCTTTAATAATAAATATTTCCTATTTTTAGGAAATATTACAAAATACTGTTGCAATGAATTTTTGCATCAGCAGCATTTAAAGCAGACTGTGAGTATTTGTAACCCCTCAGGGCTGTTTTAGGATTTCTCCTCTTGGTACTAATAACATTTCTGAGCTCAGTTTCTTCACCTATAAAATGTAGATAACAAAAGTACTCATCTTGTACCTAACAACAAGATTTCCTTGGGTGACCTAAGGAAAAATAAGTCGGTGGACATGTATTGCTTTGCATGGTGGCACTAAATAATTATCAATATTTAATATTACAAATTAAATAATCAGCATCACTATTATTATTATCTTTTTTCTGGAAAAACTAGCTAAGTAGACTTTGTAGATACTGCTGAAAAAGGAATAGTAAATTGATATTCTTAAACATGTCTTCTTGATAATTTTTTTCATTTCTGAGATATAATTGACATAAAACATTATTTTAGTTTAAGTTGTACAAATAGTAATTTGAGATAGAGAGAGCCACAATAAGCTTAGTTGACATCCATCACCTCACAGTTATATTTTTTCCTGTGATGAGAACATTTAAGATCTATTCTTTTAGCAACTTTCAAGTATTCAATCATTTTTTACTAATAATAAGAATAGCATTTAATAAAACAGTGACAACATTTAGTATTTATTAAACAATCAGTGTGGAAAAGCATACTACCTACCTTTTTAAAAAAGATGTTCTTTATTTATTTTTAGAGGGGGGAAGGGAGGAAGAAAGAGAGGGAGAGAAACATCAATAGGTGGTTGCCTCTAGACCTCCCCCTACTTAGGACCCAGCCTGCAACCCTGGCATGTGCCCTGACTGGGAATTGAAGTGGTGACCCATTGGTTTGCAGTTTGTCACTCGATCCACTAAATCACACCAGCCAGGGCTTACCTACCTTTTTTCACTGACTCATTATTGATTCATTAACTGATTCATTAACTTTTGCAGTAAATTATATTAATATATCCATGTTACAGATTAGACTAAAGAAATTGAGAGATTAAGTCCTAGAAGAGAAAGGAATTAGACTCAAAAC
>PVIA01009141.1:0-64068 GCA_004024845.1 Tonatia bakeri | reverse complement strand
GGAGTTAAGAAAATAGAAATGTGTGGGTTAAAGAGACATGTAATTCTAAGATGGGGACAGCAAGTCCCGGTGACCGTCACTGGAGGTAAAATAACAGTTTGTCAATATGTCACTTCCCAGCAAATTGGAGTTTATAATTATAACTAAACCCTAACTGACAAAAGAAATCAAGCCAGGGTTTACAGGAACAAATATAAAGGACACATGGACAAAAACTGCGGGGGGGGAATGGGAGGAGGTGGGGAGGGATAGGTGGGTGGGCTGGGATGGGAGTAAAGGACAGAAAAATGTACTTGAACAATGATTAAAATAAAATTTAAAAAAAAAAGAAATCAAGCGTGTATTTTACTTTTTTGCTGGACGACGCCCAACCACCTAAGCTACATCGGTCAGGGCCACTTTTTACTTTTTTAAATAAAATGATTATTTGGAGATGATTGCTTACACACAGCCGGTGCCAATGTTTTCTGAGCAAGTCAATTTCACAAACTAAATAAGGGAATGGGCATTATCTTATCGCAAGAAAGTGACCACTCTCTAAAAAGAAAAGAACCTATTAAACTGCATTTACATTTATTTGGGCTTACTCTCATTTCCTTTCAGCAATATTTGCCTTTTATCAAACATCTAATGTCATCAATAACAAAACTTTATTTGGAAAATCCATGAAAAAGGCATTACAACTGACTTGCCTGCTTTAAGGTGACTGACTGTATGTGAGCCCTAGCTTTCAAGTAGCAACAAGATAAAATCTAATTATGGGTAATTTCAAAGGAAAGCTGTGATACATTATCCTCCTTTTTCAGCAAGGTTTCTGTACACTAAGCACACTATTCAACCTCTGTAAATGGAATTCAAAAGACAGGCCTGGATGAGTCTGCTCTGTGAGAATTAGAAGCATCTCAGCCCTGGCCGGGCGCCTCTGTTCGTTGGAGCGATGTCCTGTGCACCAGAAGGCCACACGTTCAACCCCCCGTCAGGGCACAGACCCAGGTTTCCAGTTGAACCCCAGGTCAGGGGGCGTATGGGAAGCAACCAATCGATGATTCTCTCTCTCCAAAATCAATAAACATATCTCAGGTGAGGATTATAAAAAATAAAAATAAAAAAAGCATTTTTTTAAAGATTTTATTTATTTTTATTTTTTTAAAGACTTTACTTATTTGTTTTTAGAGAGACATGAAGGGAAGGAGAAAAAGAGAGAAACGTCAGTGTGTGGTTGCCTCTCACGCACCCCTCTCCTGGGGACCTGGCCTGCAACCCAGGTGTGTGCCCTGACTGGGAATCAAACCCATGATCCTCTGATTTGTAGGCCAGCACTCAATCCACTGAGCCACACCAGCCGGGGTGGAAGGGGGAAGCATTTTATATGAAAATCTTTTAGAGGCTGAAAGTGAGCAACAACCACACCTTTTAATAATACAGCCACTACTTTTTTTCAGAAAAGACTTCTAAAACAATTCCTGTATATTTTTAAAACACACCTGTTTAGAGGAACATCTTTCAATAATAAACTTAAAGGTGCCATACATGTGTACCTACATTGCTTTTTCAATGCTTCATATTGTTTTCATTTTATTCTCATAGTTTTTGGTGAAAACATTTAGTAATTATTTCAAAATGGTACAGTAGGCATCATTTCATTCTCTTATCCATTTATAAAACAGGATAAAATGGTACAGTATGCAAAAATCCTTACCCAGAAATTTCTGAACTTGTGTCTACACAAAATGAATCAGGAATGGTGTGTTCAGGATTTGAAAAGTCTTCAATCATACTATTATTAAGGATTAATAATGGATTAGGAACTAAGATATTCTTTACATTATCTAAGGTACAACTGATTTAATGCTCAGCCATCTAAGAGTCTAAACATCCTCTAATTCTGTGATGTTTAGCTCATAATTACAATCTATTGACATTTGTTTCCATAGCAATTAGTCACAGGTTCAAACCAAAGCAAAGGCTGTGTCCAGACAGCATAATGTATCGACCTGCGACCTGCACACTGCTGACCTGACCGCTCAGCCACAGAGATAACAACATCGCAGGGGAGGCTGGAGAGGCCAGGTTGGCTGGGACTTCAGATGCCCCCGGGAAGACACAGGCCCTCTGCTCAGAACACGACAGAGCCCTTCGTCATGTCCAAAACCGTAAGGACGAATTTTTGATTAAGAGAAATATCTACATTACTTGTAACGGCACACAACATTAAATATATTCTTTTTGTTAATTATCCACAGAATAACTGAACAAAATTTGTATATGAAGACAAAATCTAATTCTGTTGCCTCTTTTATGAAAGGTAATTCTAAAAGTCTACAATTTTCAAAATTCAGCTCTCCTTGAAACAACAGGCTAGCTGGCAGAGGAGAGTGTATGAACATCGGAGCCGTATGAAGGGCGCACAGT
This sequence comes from Tonatia bakeri, assembly GCA_004024845.1. Classification (NCBI taxonomy): domain Eukaryota; kingdom Metazoa; phylum Chordata; class Mammalia; order Chiroptera; family Phyllostomidae; genus Tonatia; species Tonatia bakeri. Next base: position 61,656 of record PVIA01009141.1, on the reverse strand, counting down.
AACGATGCCACACGGTGAAAGATTATACACACACAGTGACTCATAAAGGTTCTTTATTCGGTCCAACAAAAGTGGAATCAGTGGGCGAGGGTGGCTCCCGACCTAGCTGCTGAGCAAACCCGGGTCTACTCACAGCTACACTTTACCAAGGCTGATCATGATGGGAAAACAGGAGGCTGGTTAGACAGCTATTCACTGCGCTCTACTGAGCTTTAGGAGTGTAACATTCACTAAAATCAGCACCTCCACTGCTCTGAACCGAAGTTACAACTTCCCCAGGAGCACAGCGCCACGGAGACGTCTGTATTGTAGATCACAAGAAAACAATCTGCCCGTCCAGTGAAGCCTTCCGCACTCTCCCCCCTTACCCGTTCTGTTCAGTTGATTCTTCCTCCGCATGCGTCTCCAGTGGTTCCTCCCTGGGACACTGGCCCTCTCCTGTGGAGTGCTGGTAAAACTGACAGTGCCCAAAGGAAAAGAGGGGAAACGAATCGGTGTTACTGTCGTAGGTATCTTGAGTTTCAGTTAAGCCACTCACTCAGAGTGACAGCAGTTTCAAAACCAGTGAGAAACCAAAGCATCAAAATGCAGGCCTGGTCCTGCTCTGACCAGATCTTTATATCGTGCGACTTGCTTCTGGTCCCTCACCCTGAGCCACCGAGCACATTCCAGTGCAGTGTATTTACAGATACACTGCACACAGCCACCACTCCGTAAGTGGGTATGCTGTGAGAACAACTACACAGAAATTGTTTCAATAAATGGAAATGTCTGTGTTCTACCTGGAAATCCAGTGTCTGGTTTTGAGAAAACAAATAGCACATAAAAGTGCATTTATGTGCAAAAACTGCACATTACAGTTGAATAATATATTCTGAATAAAGAACACCTTCACACTCTTGATTATATTGGTTTGCTATAGCACCTTATGAGGTGAGAGTATCGTTGCCTGGAATGAGAAGATGTCACGCACTCTCTGTGACAGACGAGCGCGGCCGGCACAGCTGCACTCTGCGGTTCCCAGGGCTGCGCTGGGTGTTCTGAACGAGAACATTTCCGTGTAACTGAAACGACTCACCGCTAGTCACTGACTCACCTCATCTAAGAGCTGCGGGGAGATCTGCATGCAGGGGCTGACAGCAGGACTTTGAAGACTTCCCACAGGTTCTTTGGCACCTTCTGTAGGGAAGCAAGGAGGAAGGGAAACTGACCATTTGAAAAATAACCATTTTATTTTTTAGGTGGTTCAGGGATATTACAGGAAAAAAATTTTTTTTAAGATTTTTAAATTTATTTTTAGAGAGAGGGGATGGGAGGGAGAAAGAGAGAAACATCAGTGTGTGGCTGCCTCTCACGTGGCCCCCACCGGGGACCTGGCCTGCAACCCAGGCATGTGCCCTGACTGGGAATCAAACTGGCAACCCTTTGGTTTGCAGCCCACGCTCAATCCACTGAGCTACACCAGCCAGGGCAACTACAGGAAAATATTTAATGGCAGAAATATTTTATATTCTCCCTACAGAAACATTCTTTGAAAACACCTGGAAATAACCCCTCTTCATCCAGCGATTCTGAGCTAAGCCTTGAGAGGCCTGAGATGCGTGTGCACAACTCGTAAAGCACCAAGAGCCCCTGTCTCAGGGAGACGGCCAGGGAGGAGTCCACAGAGCCGGCTCGCAGGAGAAAAGAGGCCCACAGCAATCACAGAAGCGAGGCACAGGGCCTAATAATTTAAATTCAGGTTAGGAGTTAATGTGTTCAACATTCCATAAATATTGTTTTAATTTTTGGTTTTAGGCTATTATAAATGTATTAATTTAGATATGACTAAATAAGTTATTAAGGATAATCATTCACCAATTTCAAATTAATAAAGCCAAACAAAAAGATTAGCCATGCGAACTAACCTTCATCATCTGATGGGTATGGATCCATTTCCTCCTGTGTAAACGTTTCTATTCCTAAAAGATCCACATCGATATCTATAAGTTCTTTTTCAGTATCATCAGTGACAGAAATAATATCGTTGCATTCTTTTATTTCAGGAGTTTTGGCTTCAGCGGGCATCCTACTGACAAAAATGAAGCAGCTAAAATCATAAGTCATTCTTGGAAACAAAGAGCTTGCTTTCAATTGATTCCATTCACTGAAAAAGAACAAACTTAGTTTTTATGTTTACACAGTCTGTTGTGTTTTCACCCTTGTCTGGGCCACAGCAGAAGCTCAATAAAAGGCTGCACAATGAATGGCTGAATGTCCCCATTGTTATTTACTCAAAATATTAGAATAAGGTCAATTTATCTAAATCTGTCATTCTCACGTAGGACTCTCCCAGCCTTGGGATTCAAAGGCATTACTCGAGCATTGCTTCAAGTGTAAGAATGGATGGAACGGTCAGTTCCACTTCCTCTGATGGGGCAATCACTTAATACAATAAAGGGCTCTCTCAGGATGAATTCGTGCCTCTCTCAGAAGATGGGAGACAGACCAACAGGGCAGAAACATACTTTGCAATGACCTGTTAAAGCACTTCCGAAAGGACTCACTTTCTGGTTTCCCAGTTCAAAGAAATACTTACTGCTTTAACTTCCAAGGGTTCAATTCTTCCCTTCAAGCCCAAACACCATCAAGAAAGGCATCATCCACTGAACAGAAGCCTGTGATCAGCAACTTACCTCATGATGCTTCGACTAGCTTCATCGTGACCGTGTCCCCCCTCGGGCCCACCGTGAGTGGGTCCTGCTGCCGCGCAGCCAGCATCGGTCTCGGGGTCACTCTCAGCTCTGGGTCCACTCTGACACCCAGTGGAAGGACTCTCTGGCATCTAAAACAAGCCATTTGTAGGAGATTTCACTATTGAACCCCATACTTTTCATTCTGTGTTTACATTACTAATACTTTCCATAGAGTTTCTCCTGGTTGAATTTCTTATTCCTTTGTCAAGTACAGAGTGCACATCTACAGCTCATACTTGATGTTGAAGCAGTGGTCGAGTCTTCATTCCACCTGGGGAAAACAAACCTGACCACCTACACAGCATTGAAAGAAACCGGCCTGACAAACTTGTAAGGTGATCAGCAGTGTTTTCAGGCCACAGAAAAACAGCAGCAAAAATGCAATGTGGCTTTCATTTACTTCTCTTTACTACATAATAAAGACATTAAATAATCATTTCAAAATGACATAGTAGACAAATATATAGAGAGCTAAAAATACAATGGATGTAGATCTTTTATCTCTTTTTTACATATTTAGGTATGCACTACCCAGAAACACAAATTTCAGCAACAATATCACAGTATCTTAGAAACTACCTTAGGATAACAGAAACTGATCTTTTTAAAAAACCTGCAAATAAAAAAACCCTCAAAAAATAAAACACCCTCCTACACACACCCTTCATCCTAGAATAAACTATTCTTGAATGAAAGTACTTTAAAACAGAACAAATACAGAAGGAGAATACGGAGGGGAGGTTAACCACGGCGACAGAGAGCCTGCTGAGCTCCCCTCCTCCCACGGACACACTAAATGTACGACCACACGCGCAGCAACTGCCGCTGGAAGAAACCCACAAGACGGCACTCTCCTACACCTCGGGCGGCTGAGCGAACACCCTCACTGAAATGGGAAGGAAAGGTTGAGATGCACGCACCACGCACCCCACCCCAGACACAGGGCCTACTCCCTGCTCCTCTCCCAAACCTTTGTTAAGGTTTGGACCCCACATGCAGCACCCAAACTTTTAAGATGCCCATCTGAGGGACAGGACCCCCAAAACACCTAGCTGTGCAAGTCAGGGAGGCTTGCATCCACGAGCCCCACAAGACCACCAAAAACCAAGAAGCCAGTGTAGCAGGTGCGTGAGCATTGCCGCAGCTCTCCCCACCAGGCTCAGCCCAGAGAGGCAGGCAGGGACACCCACCCCCGGCTTCTCCTGGAAGGGTCCGCCTGCACACTACGCTCGCTGCTGCCTGAGAGCGAGGCTTCTAATCTAGCACACACCTAGGGGCTGGCTCGGACCCTTCCCAGGACCAGGAAAGTTGATGGCCACCTCCCACCCCGCCTCTGCTGCCTTGCCCTAAGTGGCCGGGATCCCCCTAGAAGGAATTTGCATACACATCTGGCATCCACTTTTGCAGCTGCTGACTGAGGGACAGGTTCCCAGGTCACCTGTCTCTGAAGCCAGTGGGGATCGTCTTCAGGAGCCCCACAGGGCTGCAGCAAACCAAGCAGCAGTTCTTAGTGGGAGCGAGGGCAACCCCTGTGGCTACAGACCCGGGCCCAGTGTCTGCAGCCGGCAGACACACCCACCTCCTGCTCCTCCGCAGCAGGGCTTTCACCACAGACTCTGACTCACGCTGACTGAGGGTCCGGCTTCCCATCGGCCTGCATCAGGGGGATAAAGGTGATCCACCCCGGGACACTGAGAGCCCCTTGGAGCCACTAAGCACAAAGGAGGAGGCTTGGACAATCACTGAGGTTTCAGGGACAACCGAAAGCCCAAGGCAGGCACACTGACACGCTGCCTCTCCTACACAAGGCCACCCTGGCCAGCCTGGGGGATATGCTGTTTCATCTGACATGTGTGCAGGAGCCAACACAGGGTCAAGGAGATGAGGGACCTACGGACTATGTTTCACACAAACGAATAAGATAAATCTCCAGAAACAGATCTTATAATAGCACTTAAAATAATCTTTTCCCTTCGTTTTATAAACAGACACAAAACCACAAACCCTAAAAGCCTCTATGGAAGTACTTTTACTCTAATTAATTACTTTTAAAAATTTGCCCTGGCTGGTGTGGCTCAGTGGATTGAGTGCAGACCTGTGAACCAAAGGGTTGCTGATTCGATTCCCAGTCAGGGAGGGACCTGGGTTGCAGGCCAGATCTCCAGTAGGGGGCGTGTGAGAGGCAACCACACATTGATGTTTCTTTCTCCCTCCTTTCCCCTCTCTCTAAAAATAAAAATAAAAATCTTCAAAAAAAAAAAACTAGAGGAACCACTTGAAGCAAAAAAAAAAAAAGGCGTAATACAAATTATAATCAATCTTGTCATTAACTTTGTTTCTTCGTGACTCTTCGATAGATGGGGAAATATAAACGTGGTGTTAATCTAAAAAGATAATTCTCCTTTGTATGTAATAAACAACACAAGGACTTACCTTAATAATGACATTATTCGCCTTGTAGGTGGCAAGATAGGGTTGTTGCAAAAGCCACAACGACGCAAGGATGGCGGCTGTGGAGGTCCGCACGCGGAGGGCTGGGCCGCACCCGCTGGGTGCCTCAGGGCGTCCCAGGGCACAGGGCAGCGGGCGGTCGGCCCAGCGGACCATCCACTCCAGCAGCCTCCGCAGACTGCCCGGGGTGCTGCTCAGCGTGGGCGGAAGCTCCTCTGCAGGGTTAATATCACTGCACCAAATTGCTTCGAAAATACATCTCCTCTTGAAGGACTTGGGAGTCCAAAGAACAGAGTTCATCAGTCTCTGGATTACAGGTTTCTCTGTGTTGCCATCTTGTGTTCTGTAAACTGACTTTTGTTTTAAACCAAACAATCCACTCTCCCCTTCACTTCTATTCCCTTCACTCCAGGGGGTCGCTAGAGGAGGTCTGACCCCCTGACTACCCACAGCGGGAGCTGAAAGCGCCTGGCTTTCGGGCTGTTCGGACTCGCGCGGCTCCGGAGCAACAGCAAAGCAGGAGCCGGCTCTGAACACGCTCCGGTTTCCGGGTTTGCCCTGACGTCCCTTTAATGTTGCACGTATATCAAAAAGCAAAGGGTTAAGTTCATGTTCTCTCAGATGTGCAGAAAAACTGGTCAGAAATGGAATGCCAGGATCCTTGGAAGCACCCATGTCTCTTTCAAGAACATAGCTCAAGAAAAGATCAAGGAACTTAACATATTCATCATCATCACGTTCAAACTCCCAAACGCCTATTACAGGAAGTGCATTTTGTAGTAACTTTTCATGGTCTTCTTGTCTGTTAAGATTTTCTTTCTGATTACCCATTTTCTTTTTATCATTGAGCTTAGCAATCAATGCAAATTCCGTGTGATTTGGAGCATTTCTACAAAACAAAATTAGAAAGGACAATATTGAAGATCATTTAATCACTAAAATTCTTGACAATAAAAATTCTCTCCATTGATTAAGTCATATCTTTTTTTCATGCCTCGATTACCTATCTTTCAAATCAGGGGGTTGGACTAAAGGATATATCTCTAAGTGTTCACTAGAGCTGAATATTCTGAATCTAAAAAATATCACACATTCATATTAAAAGGGAAAGTTTGTGTTATAAGAGAGTAAAATGTGCTCACAGAAATATCCCTATTAAAACACATGAACGCTGCCCTGGCCAGTGTGGCTCAGCTGGTGGGAGCATTGTCCCATGAACTGAAAGTCTGAGGGTTCAATCCCCAGTCAGGGCACACACCTAGCTTGGGGGTTCAACCCCTGGCCAGGCCTCATACAGAAGGCAGCGGATCACTGCTTCTCTCTCACATCGTGGTTTATCTTTCTTTCCCCCCTCCCTCTCTCTTTCTCACCCCCCTTCCCCCTTCCTGTCTCTCTAAAAGCAATGAAAAAATGTCCTCAGGTGAGGATTTTTTAAAAATGAATGTTATTCTGGGAGGAAAAAGTCCTAATAGGCTAGAAGACAAATACAATAAAAACCACACAGCACCAACACACATCCGTGTGTGGTTCTTGGTGCCCTCTCGAGTCTGCCCTTCCCAGCGCCAGCACAATGTGCTTGAACAAGCAGGACTGCCTCAGATTCCTTACCAACCACAAGAAGCATGGTTGTTTGTTTTTTTTTTAACACTTTCTACTACTATTATACATGCTGGGCAGGCACATTAACTGCCAACCATAATTATTTTTAAATGTTTTCTCTCAACATGGTCCTTAGGGCAGGACACAGATCCCTAGTTCCCTAAAAGAGAAATAAAAGGGCTAAAGTCGCCACCTCTGTGTCTCTCCTTGTTACAAATGCGCAACAGCAGCCTCCAGGGTATTCCAAACAGAAGCTGTTTGGTAAAACGAGCACACCACTTATATGGTTTAAGCAGATGTTTGAAGTGGATGGAATTACCTCACTTAAGCAAGATTATGGTCAATTATATAGTCTTTCAGTCGTGAGAAGGATAAATTACATTTCAGATACTAGAATTATAAAGAAAAAATCTGCTTAATTCACAGTAATAGGGGTTTAAATAACAACACTCTCTCAATTTATGGGCAAGTTCCAAAAATGAATGTGCAATTTCCTTCCCTGGAAACTTAAAAAAAATGACAGAGCTAACCCAATAATCTTAAATTATTTAAGTCTCAAGATTACTAAAAAATTAAAGGTCTTCCAGTGAACTCTTGGATTTAATCTAGTCACCTGATTTTATACTTTCAGGTGACAAAACTATTTCATCTCTGAATAATGGTGTTAGTAGATTTTCAAGTGTATAGTTTCATCTCGCATTCCTGGTGTCCTTGGGAGGAGGCAGGGGAGCACTTATCCCCATCGTTAGTACAGTCGGTGTGGTTGCTGGGACTAGAAATCAGCTCATCAGTTGTATGAAAATACTGAAAACTCTTTTCCCAAAGGAAGTGAATGCTTGCTATTAAGAGATCTCCATTGTACCTTTCAGAGAAATGTGTCCTACTTTTTTCTTCAGACAGAGCTTCAGAGACAGTATCTGCCTCGCTGTGGACCAGAGAGCTGCCCAGGTCACTGAGTGTGCTCCTGCTCAAACTAGTCCCCAGGGAAAACCTGTCGAAACCTGTGCCCTCGGCCGGCGGTTCTTCTTCAGCTGGCTCCCATATGTGTGTCTCAAAAGCTCCTATATTTCTCTGCACACGCCTTAGGGCTTTGACCCTCACTTTGTCAATGGAGTGCATGAGGACAGACATCACTTCCTCAGTGTGGGGACCTAAAAAGAAAAAAACAAAAGGCTTTATAGTTCACTGAAATGCTCCAATGCAAGCCACAAGGGGACCCAATTCTGGTCCCTCCTGGGGACATAAAATCTAACCAACAATGGAGCCTTTATTTCCCCATTCTTTCAGATCATGCTTTCAGTGTTCATTAGAAAGCTACCACCCGTGCTTTAAGGTAGAACTGCAGAAGCTAGAGAAGGTCCATTAAAGAACAAAAAGGGCAGCCCTGGCCGGGTGGCTCAGCTGATGGGTTGGAGCAACATCCCGATGGTTCCATCCCCAGTCAGAGCACATGCAGGAGTCAGCCAATGAATGCACAGATGGGTGGAAAGAGAGGTTGATGCTCATGTTTCTGTCTCTGTGTCTGTGTTTCTCTCCCTGCTTCCTCTTAAAATCAATTTTTAAAAATTAAGAAAAAAATAAAATAAAACGGACAAAACCCAGACTATAAAAAGTGTACCCTGGAAAACAAAATTAAGAAGTAATTTAACCACCTCAAAAACCAGAAGAATGATTGTAAAAAGAATCACTAATATGTTTTCTAGTTCCACAGTGATAAATAAGAGAAAAATGAGTATAATTTTAGCCAAAGAAACAAGGACACCTTTCCAACTTCAACTAATGGGAAATAATAGGGAGAAAAGTTTTTTGAGGCTGCCTATTAAATTTTAAACATTAATACATAAACAAGACAGTTTAGACAATGTCAAAAAAATCTTAAGAAAAATATAAATCACAAACATGAGTATATTAATGAAATAATGTGCAACCATAGGACATAAGTAGACTTAAATACTAATTATAGTTCTAAAAATGTGGGTAATTTGAATTCTTTAAAAATTTCCACAACATGGTCAATGTACTTAATGCTGCTGAACTCTACACTTAAAATGGTAAATTTTATATTGTGTATATTTTACCACAATAAAAAATAATTTCCACAAAGATATCTGGAATGCATAGGATAAAATTAGAAGCATAAATAACTATTAAGAGAAAGGAAGAATACTAGTTTTCAATAAAATACCTACATAATGCAAAGCACTATATGCTCATTTTATATATTTTATCTTATCTAGTCCTTTCAGTACACATTTGTAAAGCCAATGTTAATACAGTCATTTACAAATACGGAAATGAGGCCCAGAGAGACCAAGCAATTTAGTTAGTAAATGACAGAGCCAGACAGGAAGCCAGGTCTTCTGTCTGACGCCAGTGATGGGAAAGCGCCTCTGCCTTCTCACACCCCTGTCTCGGAGGGGAGAAGAAATGCACAAGCACTAGGAAGCAGTGCTTTCAAAACACAATGAGCCCTGGTCAGGTGGCTCAGTCACTTAGAGCATCATCCCCATGCACCAAGGTTGCAGGTTTGATCCCCAGTGAGGGCACATGTAAGAAGCAACCAATGAGTGCATATATAAGTGGAACAAATGTTTCCCTCTCTCTCTCTAAAAATCAATAAATTAAAAATATGAGAATCTTCAGCAGTTTTCTATCAGATAGTAAAGAAATGACAGTACCTTTCACAACACACTGCCTGAGTCTCTGTTGAAGAGAGTGGTATTTTTCTCTTAAAGGAACCCTTATGTCCTCAGGATTGGGAAATGCTCTCACAAAAATCTCTGCTACCTTTAGAAAAATTCAAAAGTGAGTTGTATGCGCAACAACATTCTTAATCAAAATAAAACCCTTTGAAGTCTCTGACTCTGACTTAGTGAATGCCCGCCTCCACCCCCATCACCTGCCGGACTGGTGGCAGTTCGGCGACGAGGCTCAGAATCAGGTCCTGGGTGAGCTCTTCAGCACTGCAGAACCGAGAGAAGGGTAGCATTCGGCAGGCCCACTCCAGGGCACCAAGGCAGCACTCCACCACGCCAGAGTCAAACTCCACTCCGAGACCCTAAATGGGTATTGAACAAATTCATTTCCCATTCACTTTAGACAGGCAGACCAGAATAAATTTAAAATTTTTTTTTGCTACAAACAATAAAATCTATCAAGTGATAATTTCACAAGTAATACTTGTTCATTTTCCCTTATTCTTTTACACGGGCAAATTACCTTCCTTCCCTCCGCATCTTCTCTTGCTTTCTGATACTGTCTGCATCTATAGGATAACTCGTCCCGGACGTGCAGCATCCAACACAAGGCACAGAGCTCCCGGAAGCAGCCTGGACCAGGAGCACGAATATGAGAAAAGACTGCATGAGCATGCACACCACCGGAATGGCCTCGCCTCTCTCTGCTCCTTACTGTTCCGAAATGAATGTGTTTCATTGATTGTAAAAGAAACACATGGTCATTATCGACACCATATATAAAAGTTATGGAGAACCTTCCAGAATTTTTACATACAATATATTATTCTAGAATATTTTGTGTATGTCAGTTTCATAAAAATGCTGAAAACATAGTTAAATGTGTTTACTAGTGGTTTACTTGCTTAAACTTTATAGTATGTTGTGGATACTTTTCAAGCCAATACGAACAGCTGTACTTAATACTGTACAGTTAATTTTTTTGGAAAATCACTTATAGATAAGCATTTAAGGTTAAAAATTTAATACTAAAACAATTTCCAATATCAAACAATTTTCTTTATTGAAAACAATACACGTACATAAAGATACATAACACCTTATTACGCTGTTTTCTTTTTTCTTCACCTAATATATCCTGGATACCTTTCCATGGTGGTAACATACACAGTCTTTTCATTGCCAATAGAGTAAGGGAACTTCCCCAAATCACGTGTAAAATACATCATTACTAATATTAGGGCCTGATTTCTAAGCAAGCAGTTTGTTTTGGACAAACCTATTGCTTTAATGGAAACTTCATCAAGCTTCTTGTCTCCAGCTGCTCCGGGTCGAAAGAACGCTACGCCTCCTATACAGTAATTAAGTAATGACTGAGGAAAAGGACTCAGTGAAGGGAGGGACCCTTTCATCCGAATCTGAAAGTAAAGAATGATAGAATACAGCGTCAGTATAAATCAGTTTTTAAGGAAACTAAAGCAACAGCAGCAGGCAAAGGCACACCACAGAGAATGGGATGCACAGCGCAGTTCCTACACTCTGTAAGAAAACAGCCCCGGAATCAATCACCTGAGCTTTTAGAAGTGTAGCTCACAATTTTAAAGATTTTATTTATTTATTTTTAGAGAAAAGGGAAGGGAGAAGAAAAGAGGGAGAAAAACATCAATATGTGAGAGATATCTGTTGCCTCTCACATGCCCCCAACTGGGGACCTGGCCTGTGACCCAGGCATGTGCCCTGACTGGGAATCAAACCAGCGATCTTTTGGTTCACAGGCCGGCACTCAACCCACTGAGCTGCACCAGCCAGGGCGCACAATTTTAATTTTGAAATTCACCAGGTTCAATCTCAAAAGAGAAAAAAAGATTTAATCAGATTACCTACTTGTCACTCAGTTATGATTGTATAAAATTAATTTAATATTTTTCCTTTCTCCAAAGGAATGATAAGGAAAATAAATTTAACTAACTTTCATCTAAAATGAAACTATGCGTATTACCTAAATCAAATACAAAAAAAGAAAGGTAGATCTACAAGCATTAGATTTTGAAAAAGTAATCCATAAATGACAGAATTAGAAAGTCATCTTTTGGCAATTCCTAGTAAAATAAGGACTCTAGCAAAGACCATCAGCAAATGCTAAATTAAGGGAAAAGGTGGTGGTTGATGGCACCTGTGACAGCGGGCAGGACTGACCTGAACTCACTGACCCATCTCACAACCACTGACAGTGATGTAAGGGGAAGGGTGGAGAAGCACTAGCTGGCTGTGACAAAACAGTCACGGGGATACAGAGCCCAGCACAGGAGATACGGTCACAACTACGTGTGGTGCCAGGTGGGGACCAGGAATATCGGGGGGCCACTTTGTAAAGTATGTGATCATCCAGCCATTGTGCTGTACACCTGAGACTAATACAAAACATCACATGTAAATTGTAATTGAAAAAAAAATTTTTTAATAAAATACTGAAAACACACACACATGTGCATGTATTCACACACATACACATGGAAAGAAAGCAAACTGGAGAAAGATGAAACAATATCCAAGGAACAATATCTAAGAAAATTAAATCTGGTGATAGATTCTTTTTACTTTCACATTTTTAAGTCTCCTTAACAAAAAGTTTTACAAAACACTTGTCCAACATTTTCATGACTTATTTTTTATGATACCAGGGAAGTAGTTGTTCTATACAGTTTTTAAATAAAGATATTTTAAAAGAGTTTTAGATCTATAGAAAAAGTGCAAAGATTGTAGTACAGGGTCTTTCCATCCACTTTCCTCTAATATCGACAACTTACATTAGTATGGTGCCTTTGTTATAATTAATAGACCAACACATTGATACGTTATTAACTACTGACCATACATTATTCAGATTTCCATAGTTTCACTTACTGTCTTTTTGCTACTCTATAATCCCACCCAGGACACCACATTCCATTTAGACAGTACGCCTCCTCAGGAACTCCTGGCTATGACAGTTCTCAGACTTTTCTTGTTTTGTTTTGTTTTGTTTTTATTTTAGTTTTTACTTCTAGATTTATATCCTAAGTAAACTCAGTCAGGTACTTTTGGTAAATAAAAGCTTTTAAAATGTATATAAATACATCATTAACTTTTTTCATGCTAATATTACATCAAATGAGAATCTATGACCTGGGGACAGCTGGTGAAATTGCTCAGGTTTATATGCATAAAACATTTCAGGAAGGGCACATTAGTATAGCAGTTGCCTCTGTGGATTGGGAATCCAGGATGAGAAGGAAACCCACTTTTCCCTAGCTCCTGATTACCACTGGCCTCCATGATTTCTGATGAGAAATAAGCCATTAATCTTATCCCATGTACGTGGTGAATGGCTTCTCTTGTTGCTTTCCAGATTTTCTTTTGGTTTTTGGCTTTTGACTTTTGACAGTTTGACTGTGACATGTCTAAGAATGGGTCTCCGAGGTCATCCTACTTCTCGTTGTTTGAGCCTCTTGGAAGGGTGGATTCATGTTTTTCATCAAATTTGGGACATTTCTGGCCATCATTTCTCTGAAGTCTCTTTCTGTCCTTTTCTCTCCTCCTGGGAATCCCATTGGCGTACTGTGGTACATTGTAGAGTGTCCCACAAGTCACCAGCCTCTGTCCACTCCTCGTCATCCTTGTTCCCTCCAGTTCCTCAGACAGCATAATCTCAGCTGACAGGTCTTTCAGCGTGCGGACTCTCCTGCTTGCTCTGGTCTGCTGTGGGCCCCTCTTGTGAACTTTTCAATTCAAATATTGTACTTTTCAACTCCAGAATTTCTAGTTGGTCTTCCTTAAAAAGAGAATTTCTATCTCTTTATTGCTATCCTCTTTTTAGTGAGACATCATTCTCATTCATCCCTTTAGTTCTTTAAAAATGATTTCTTTATTAAACATATTTAAGACAGCTGATGAAAATCTTTGTCCAGGCAGTCCAACATCCGAGCTTCCTCCAGGGCAGTTTCTACTGGTTGCTTTTTTTCCCAGGGGTATGAGCTATACTTTCAAGTTCTTGAATAAATGTTCTCTGGATGGTTGCAAGTCTTCAGTTAATATCTAGAGTCCTGAAAAACTTAATCCTGACAATTCGTGCCAATATTCCCACTGTTTGGGGAGAAGAGCAATGTTTTAGATGACCTTCCTCGCCATCTTCCCTGCTCCTTCACTAGCTCTCCTGAAGTACACTAGGGCATGCACCAGGCTTATTCAGGTTGTTGGCAGAACTCGGTTCCCTGTGGTTATAAGACTGAGGCCCTCTGTTTCCTCGCTGGCTCTAGGCTGGGAGCATTCTCCGTTCCTAAAAGCTGCCTTCATTCCCTGGCCTTCAACCCTCTTAAGCCAGCAGGTGGGCCGAGCGAGTCCTTCTCTCTTCTAGCCTCCCCGTTTGCCTCCTTTCTCTGGTCTTCCTTTTGCACTGTGTCTCACTGGAAGTCTCTTCTGTCTCCCTTCTTTCTCTAAGGGCTTTTGTGGTTACACGGGCCCACCAACATAAATCAGGATAATCTCCCTATTTTAAGGTCAGCCGATTAGTAATATTAACTCCATCTGCAAAGGTCCATCGTACCACATTAAGGCATTAATAGCATTCTGACTACCACTTGCACCATGCTTTAACAAGTAATTTAGTACTTGTAAAAAATTTTTTACAAGGAAGAATGTCTTTAGCTGTGGTGCCGATTTTACCAGAGTCCACAGTCTTTACATGCTGCCTGAATTAACTGAAACTAGATTAAGTGAGATTGTTGTCAGGAGTTGGTAAGGTCAACCTTCAATGCAAATATAATTTATAACTTTAAAAAAAGTTTTCTACAATAGCGCTGGCTGATGTGGCTCAGTGGATTTGAGTGCCAGCCTGTGAACCAAACGGTCGTCAGTTCGATTCCCAGTCAGGGCACATGTCTGGATTTCAAGCCAGGTCCCCAACAGGAGGTGTGTGAGAGGCAACCACACATTGATGTTTCTCTCCCTCTCTTTCTCCCTTCCTTCCCCTCTAAAAATAAATAAAAAAAAAATTTTTTAATAATTTTCTATAATACACAATTGTAAAATGAAGTTTCCTATAACAAACGTTCAGGTTCAATATATTGAAACTATTAAAACCAATCTTTCAATAATAGAGGAAAACTCTTAGTTCTCCTTAGTAAACATACTTAAAAAATTGGGGAGGTGGTAAGTTATAGGATGAATACAAACATTTCTCTCTAAGAAAAGACTAATTTTAAAACCAACTTGATAAACAACTTCTCAGAGCCTCTCTAAGGGGTCATTCCTACTAAAAAAAGTTGTAAATTCTTATTTTAAAGGTAATAGTCAAGGGCCAAATAAAGGATACTTGGGGCTAATATTTACTTCCACATCCACGGAGGCTCCAGGCCTACAAAGGACTTGTAGTTGGATGAGGAACACAGCGCAGATGTGCCATCTGGCTGCAGAGCAGACAAGAACGCAGCTCCAGCCGGGTGGCAGTCAGCGTGGGAGCCTCCAGTCCCAGAGTCACAGTGAACTGCTCATCTCAGCAGACAGCCAGGGAGACTGGCAGGTGGAGACTGCTGAAGGGAAACAGAGCCAGGAGCTAACGCTAAGCCTCCATGATCTGACCTCACGCAAGCACCACAGAACACAGGCAATACCTCGGGAAGAAGTCAGAGAAAACCATGAACTGAGTTTTAATCCTCAGTGATTGGAGTCGGGGGAGAAATGTAACCGACACTACCTAAAATTAACGGACTGGCTTAGACTTCCTTCTGTCAGGCAGGATGGGACTAACAGAGACCCGGCTCAGAGTCCTCACCTTTCAGCAGAAAGAACCTGGTCTGTCTAGATTGCTCATTGCTAATAAATCTCAACATGGATCTATAGGGCAGGGCCCCTTGGGGAAACGTCACTATTACCAGTATCAATAAATAGTAGCATATTATTTAAGTAGGCCGAGCGGGTGCATACCTTCTGCATGACCTTTCGGGCCCGCCGCAGCCGCAGGAGGTACCACTGTGCCGCGGGGAAGGAACAGCGTGCTGCCCGGAAGAGCAGGAGGAGGCGCTGGAGGATGCCAGACAGCTTCTGGCGATTCTCTTTTTCAGCTTTTAAAAGGAGATCATCACCATCTTCCTGAAGAAAATAAAACCACCAAATTTTATAGCCACCCATACGAGAATTTAAAGCATTAAAGTAAAAATAAGAAGGTGCTTCTCAAATCAGAACATTTCTGAAGATTTATTAAAAAAGATGTTGAGGGATAGCCTGAGATTTCAACTACAGCTATTCCTAGTGCCAAGAACACAATTCTCTCCCCTTAAACAATGTGAGGGGCTAATCGACCAGACCCCAAACCCTCCCCCACGACGGTGAAAGGCCACCACTCGACTCCACAGGTAGAAAGTTACAGAGAGAGCTCCTTCCAAGGAGAATGCCCTTTCCTCCCTCTGCCTGGAAAAATCGTTCTCGTGTTTCAGTGTCACCTCCTCTGTGAAGCCCTCCCACTGTGCTACTCTGGCACTTTGCTCAGACCTCTCCCTTACAACTTTCACTAACTCACTCTGCATTTTGTATGCATGTTTCCCACGACACTCAGTACTACCCTGGAGCAAAGGCCTTCTCGTGTGTCTTTGTGTTATCACAGTACACAGAATGAAGTCCAGCATGTAGAAGGGCCCAACAAACACGTGTTGAAATACACCATTCAAGTCAGTAGCTAAAGACTAATCTCCCCAAAAATGAGATAATGTATTATAAACATCTGCTTCCCACTACTGCCACTGTGTAAGCATTCTGTTTTTAACCAGGTATCTGCCCCTCCCCTACACATCCCACCTGATTCCCAGCTTCCAAGGAAGGCTAAGCAGGCCCGGCATTGTCCCTAGCCAAGGTCACTGACTCAAGGACAAGCAAGTGACCTCAGTCTCAGAAGAGTGACTCTCGGGACTCCTGCCAGGAATTCTGGGAGAGAAATTCTTTCACTGCTTTTCTTTTACCCCTCCCCTCTCCACGGCCACAGACAAGGTGTCCTTAGAAAGTGCTGGCAGCCATCTTACTCCCACAAAGGGAGGCAGCCTTAGGAGCTGACACCTCAGAAAGCAAACTAGAAAGAACCCCCACCTTTGGTGGTGTAACTGAGTCAGAAGGCTGCCCCCACACTGGGCTCCTCAATGAGGCCAGGTGATTTTGACTACGTTTTCTACTACACACTCCTAACCCAAAGGGTTCTGATGGATATAGAGTGACAAATAGTAGGAATCCTACCACTGAGACTTATTTTAACAAAAATGATAGAATGAAGCACTACTAAGGATAGTAACCACTCCAACTAGTATCAGCATAACATCCAAAAATATCTGCAATGTGATTCCAAGTTCCACACCAAATGCTGAAGCCTCAGATATGAGAGGAAAGAAGAATCACTGAGAAATACCACGAATTATTTATTCCTTCTCTTTGTAATAAATTACATTTGAAATATTTTAACCTATTGAAACATAACTCTAAATACAGCAATTGAGACTATAACTCTAAAAAAGGAAAAAAGTAGATACAGATAAAAGTTGCAAGTTGCTAATACTGCAGCAATGAGTAGTAAAGAAACAACACCAGAACCACTTCAAAATATTAACCAAATGTTAAAATAATTTAAATGTAAATAATTTACATTAACACTTTAAATCTTAAAACCAGCTGATTGCAATGTTATGAGTTTCAATAAGAGCAGAGCAAAAGTTCCTGAGAAGAATACAGTATTGTTATTTGTAAAACAGAACTACCGGGTTGAATAGTGCGGGAGAAAAAAAAGACCTTTCAAACAAAGGAAAATCAAAGTCAGTCTTTCCAAAGAGGCAAAGACAATGAGGAAAAATACAAGGCTGAAACAGTGTATGGTTTCCAAATCCTGATATTTGTTACTTTGTTACCCTAAACAAATGTCTATGGTTTTAAAATCTGGATCTAGAGAACTGTCTCTCAGTTCTGTTTTATTATTGCAATAATTTTAACATTTATTGAATACCCACTACATCCTAGGGCCTAAGGTGAAAGGCCTTCACACATAATCCTCACTTCACTGGAAGCCTTATCATCATCTGCATTTTACTTAAACAGTTAAGTGCACTGTGTAAAATTACAGAATTAATAAAAAGCAAAGCTGGGATCCAGAAGTTTGTCTTTGGAGCTTGCTTTTTTATTATCATGTCGATTGTTTTAAAAACTGGACCAAAACTGCTTTAAATGAAAAGGGCAGGCTTACTTCGCTAAGAACAGCCGGCTGAGGACAATACAGGGGAGGAGCCGGAAGGTACAGGCCCACGGGCACCAAGCCCCAGAGTCTCTTGCTGAAGTCCTTGGCCGAGGTCACCAGGAGCTGAAATGTCTCCGAGAGGACGTCTGCGTCGGCCATGACTGCTGCTTTCAGCACTTCTTGCAATGCGCCCAACAGCAGATTCACATCTTCCTCTTCGATGGGGTCTGCCCGACACAGAATTAGGCAAACTAACAACAATTGACATTGTACTTCTCATTCTGAAGAAGCTGACTGTCAGAAATGAACCTACTGGTTGACATGCACACATCCGAACTTCTAGACAGAAACTTAATAACCATGCTGCTACTTTAAGATTATAGGCAGTAATAGCACAAATACTTTTTCCAAGATTATATGACATTGTAATAACAACTATATAACAAAAATATTTTTGAAATGCAGTCCTGAGTCAAAAATAATAAATTTAAAAAATTAGTACAAAAAAGGATGTCAAGAAAGACACCAAAATATACAACATTATGTGAAGGCAGTGGGAGAGTAATAGTGATTTTTTAATTTCCCTTATTAGTCTATCTAGTACTTTTATTATAAAAGTTAATAACCATGACTTAGAATATTTTGAACATACTTTAAAGTACAGAGTGTACTTTAAACACTCAGAGACTGACTTTTCATCCTTGTCTGATATTAACATTTTTGCTATACTCAAATTATATTTTTTTTAAATAAAATGTTGTAGATATAGCTGACACTTCTACGTATGAATCACATTCCAATCCCTTTCTCAGAAGGCAGCCACGTGCCGGAACTCGGTGAGGATGTGCTGAAACTCCCATCACTCGTTGCCTTGTGTTTTCCTGTTTATACTCTCTGAGGCCTAACTCCTCTGTTGTATTTTCCAGTTCTTTTCTTCGCATCTATTTTGCATGTATTTACTTTATATCTCTACATATCTTCTGTGTGTATTTCTATACACAGTTCAAATTCATTTTCTAGTTTATTAACCATCTGCTGGGTTTGTTGTCTTTTAATCGGTTTACTGAGTTTACATACACTCAAGTTCCCCCTTTTAAGTACACAATTCAGTAAGTTTCCACAGTCTACACAACCCTGAAGGAACATCTCCATCACTCAAAAAGTTGCCTTGCACCCCAAAGCTGTCTAGTCCCCCCTTACTCCCAAGCAACCGATGATCTGTGTCCCAACCCTACACTGTTGCTTTTTATAAGATGTCATATAAACAGAATCATACAGTAAGTAGCCTTCATTGCTGACTTCTTCCATTCAGCATAGAAGGCCTGTGATTCACTCATGATGTTGTGTGTTATCAATAGGCTGCTCCTCTTTCTTATTTAGTGTTCCATTGTAGAGATATATATTTGTCCATTCACAAGCTGATGGGCATTTGAGTTGTTCAGGATTTTGGCTAGCATGAAAAGCTGCTAAGAAAATTCAGATACAGGTCTTTGGGTGAACCTATGTTTTTATTTTTCTTGGGTAAACATCCAGGGATGGAATACATTGAGTTTTTACTTCTTTTTTTCTAACCTCTGGATTTCACTTAATTTCTTTGGTCTTTCTTTTTAAGATTTTATTTATTTTTAGAGAGAGGAAGGGAGGAAGAAAAAAAGAGGAACATCAATGTGTGGTCACCTATCCCATGCACCCTACTTGGGACCTGTCCTACAACCCAGGCATGTGCCCTGACTGGGAATTGAACCAGCAACCCTTTGGTTCACAGGCCAGTGCTCAATCCACTGAGCCATCCCAGCCAGGGTCCACAGATTTACATTAATTAACCTGATACATGTATCAGACCACATGAAGGTAACTTACCTGTAAATTGTTTGCATTTTGAGCCCACTTCATTTTTTGCTTCCAAAGAGGCTGGCTGACCTAAAAAACACTGGAGTTTTTCCTGGAAAATCTGTGCTGGAGTCATGTTTAATGGTAGATTCTGACCCTTTTTCTTGCACCTGAAAATCACATCAAGTTAGGAGAAATAATTCCAAATTTTGGAAAAAGCAATGTTCAAACATCAAGAACTAAACATAAAGTTTAAGAAACAGTGAAATTCACTGTCTTTATTCATCCTATATTTGAGAATGAAATAATCAGGAAATGCCGCACTAAGGCGAGGATTATGGCTCTCCACCGCCACCGTACTCACGGGTCTCCCACCCTGGTTTTCCCTGCTGCCCTACACGCGTACTCCAGCCAAACAGAACCCAACTTGGTTTCTGCCATATGCCTCTACTTGTGTCGGGTATGTTTTCTCTCCCTGCAACCACTCAATCCGTCAAAATCCTACCTTCCTTTCTATACCCACCTCAGATAATATCTCCTACGTAAAGTATTTCCGTCCTCACTGCCCTGCTCCCCAGGACTTCTGCTCTCCCCACACACAGCACCACTGGCCTTTCCTTGCCATGGCCCATGAACTATAATAATGCTGTGCTCTGTTTTCTCTATTAAACTATAAATGCCTTAAGCATACAAACTGTGTACCACCTTATATCCACTGTGATATCTGGTATATAGCTTGGCATAGAAAGGTTACTTAATAAGTAAATGTATGTGTAATTATTGAATTGAAAAATATAAAAGACACGGGAATTCCATAATATTCAGAAAAGTTAAAATAAAGAGATTAGTTCAATTAGCTTAAAACTCAAATCCTGCCCTACTGGCTGGTGTGGCTCAGTGGACTGAGTGCCGGCCAGTTAACCAAAAGGTTGCCGGCTCAATTCCCAGTTGGGGCACATGCCTGGTTGTGGGCCAGTTCCCCACTTGGGGGCATTTGAGAGGCAACCAATTGATGTATCTCTCCCACACTGATGTTTCTCTTCCTCTCTTTCTCCCTTTCTTCCCCTTTCTCTAAAAGTAAATAAATAAAATCTTAAAAAAAAACAGCCTCAAATCCTATTTGGGACAAACTCTCCCATTGACTATAAGCTGTTTGAGAGCACTACTAATAAATACACGTTGTAAATAAACATTTTAATGCAAATAAGTAAGCTGCTGAGCTGTCCAACACAGTGCCCACCCATTGCATGTAGCTATGTAAATTTAAATGAATTAAAACTAGATAAAAAATCCAGTTCCTTGGTCTTAGTAGCCACATCTCAAGTGCTCAATAGCTACGTGTGGCCAGTACCACACTGCACAGCATGCACAGAACATTTCTATCTCTGAAGAAGTTCTACCGGACAATGCTGAACTAAGAATTCCACAGAATGTGTTAAAGAAGTAAAAATACTTTAGATGATACTGTTACACTATTCCTTAAGTTTGCCTAAAAATACACACCTTGTGAAACTGCCATCTAATTTGCAGAACAGCTGGAAAGCCACGCCAATCGAAGCAGATGTCTTCCAGTCTCCAAGCTCATGTGCCAACCACACGGCTTCCGGAACCAGGCCCCCAATAAACAGTAACTCAAGGGCATAGTCAACTGTCCACACGCTGGAAAGATTCTGAGCTCTAACAACACTGGCCACCTTAGAGTGCTGCAGAGGGATAAACCGAAGGGGCCACTCTGTAAGTTAAAGAGAATAGATATTACAATCACAAATATCAGAACTCGCACCTCCTTATATGGATATACATAACTCTTCAATCAGTATGTTCTGCACAAAACCACAAGAAAGACACACACAAAATGGGTTAAAATAGTAGTTTAAGAAAAAGCTATTCCAGAATATGTTAACACTGAGGAAAGTGCCTTGTTAGTAGGTCACAAAGCAAGTCCCAGCATTCTTAAAAAATGAAACAGAGTAGCGACAGGAGAGACAGTATCAGAGTGTGTTACGCAAAATAAAGGTAAATATAGTTTAATAACACTCTTGTGTCATCATATAAACAAAGGTAGGCACATTTAAATGTACTGGCTCACAGTGTACAATGGATTCCTTTGGGCTGCTCTGAAATACATGTCTATTTCTCTTACTAGATTATGAACTTTGGAGAGCAGAGACTGAATTTTCCTCAGAATGTCATGTAGTAAAAAACTTCTTTGAGGTAATGCCCAAGCATATGAAGTGTTCAATATATTAGTGCTTTTAAGCAAGTTGGAAAGTGTGGTTTTCAACATTCCTGACTAAACCACAAATCTGGCCTAGAATTAGATAAGGGCAACATTCTTCCCCCCCAGCCTTCTGTACTTTTCTCTAATTAAAGCAACTTAAATAAGCACCTTGAAAATATGACAACAGAACTATTATTTTTGTAAAAACACATATTGCTAACATTTTCACTCCCTTCCTCAAAATGAAATTGGTAAATGTGGGTTTCTGCTCCTTGAAGTGAAGTGGTTGGTTTCTCACAGGACCTACATCCTCTCCGCCCACACCAGGCACTAACTTTTTATTAGCTTTTGACACATTTGGATAGAAACAAAACATTCAGTCCAGCACTGGAATGTTTGATTCTGCATAGGCAGACAGCTAGGAGGTTGACTAGATTGTCCCCATTTTTTTACTCACTGAGCAAGGCATTGTACTATTAAAGAATTTGAATGACTTAATTTTCTGAAAATGTGACTTTCACACAGCAAATATCACACCAAATAAGCAACTCAAAAAATCCCCAATACATCACTCACTAGTTCTGCTTAGAAAGATTAACATGCAGTGTGCTCTAAGTCAAGCCAGCTAATATCATTTTTAAGATACAGGAAGATCAAATAAATGAATGGATATATACAAAGTTTCCAATATTTAAATTTTTAGTAATCACAGTCTCAAGCATAGGAAGAGGCTTTGCCTCCTACCCTCTCTCACACTGAGAAGATACCTATTCAGGGTATAAGGTGTGCCCCTCAGCTCTCATGAATGAGTATGAATCTGTCCAAAAACAATTCAACAATTCTATCCCTGTCTTCCTTGAGTGTCATAAAGATCCGTCTTCCTTAAGTATGTAAAGTGATCTGTACAGGTAAAGATCAGGAGCCCTGGCTGATGTGGCTCAGTGGGTTGAGCAGCGGCCTTTAAACGGAAAGATTGCCGGTTCCATTCCCGGTCAGGGCCCAAGCCTGGGTTGTGGGTGAGGTTCCATGATGGGGGTGTATGAGAGGCAACCAAATGGTTTCTCAGACATTGATGTTTCTCTCCCTCCCTTCCCCTTTCTCTGTAAAGGAATAAAATCTTTTTTTAAGACAAGATAAAGGTTAGGAGCAAACAGCAAGTCCTATAAACATTGCAGGGCAGGAAAGACAAAAAAAATTGAGACAAATTTTCTAAATACCAGGATTTTACTGTTCCCACCCTAGATTTTTCTAAAATGGAATACTACCTCTCCTTTTCAGGACAATAATGTGGATTAAGGATACAATTTGTTGTCAGAAACATTAATACCACAAATAGGCAATGTGTGACCAATACCCAGGTTGTGACAAAACAGAGGACTTAAATATAAACCACTCCGAGAACAAATGTCAAAGGTACAAGGGAACGAGGAATCCACTCTGAGAGTCTTGGAAGACACAGCGTAACGGTGAGTGAACACAGCCCAGGCTGTCCTCCAGCTTCCGAGTCCGAGTTAGGACCCAGGGGAGGGCACCAGGGAGCAGCTGGTCCTGGAAGAAACCCAGGGCCAGTTTCTCTGCTCACACCAGCTCCCTAAGAACAGACACGAGCAGGTCAGGACCGGCTCAAGGTGGTCCCAGGGAAGCAGGGACCTACTAGACAAGGAGCCACTAAACCACTGGGAAATTTTCCTTCTGATCCTACCTCATACACGACTCTCTAGGGGCCAGAACCTCCCGAAGAACCCCAGGGGAGACTGGGGACTAACAACATCCACGGGTCTGTGATTGGTTAAATTTGCTGACCGCTTGTTCCAAGTTCTGCTAAGCTTCTAATTACATTGTGTCTTGTCCCACTCTAACCCATCCACACATTGCTTACACTTACGTATCAGTTCCTGCTGTTTCCTGCTTACAGCACTCCAGTAACTCCCTGCTGTACTTAAGACTCAGATCCCTCCTCCTGGCTGACTTCCCCGGCCCGTCTACCTCTGACTCCATCTCACATCACACTCCACCTCGTCCTCTACGCTCCAGCCACCCGAGTCTTTCTTTAAGTCTCTCAGACATGTCAAGTCTCTTCTTCCTCTGGGGCCTTCACACAAGCTCACGTTATAATGCTGTAAGTACTGATGCATCCACGGCTGGCTCTTTCTCATGACTAAGAGTTCAGCTTAAAGGCCCCCCTTCAAATAGCTCGTCCCTAAATTCACCATCTGAAACAGCATCTCAGTCACAATGCATTACTCTGCTTCAATTCTCTGCACAACTGTTGTTACTATTTGGTCTATCTTATTCATATATTCACTTACTGAACTTTCTGTCTCAACCTATTAGGTATGAACTCCACAGAAGAACACATACTTTCTTTGTTTTGTTCATGGCAATTAGAATAAGTCTGCATTAAATGTCCAAACAAAAATTACAGATGTTTAGATGTTTTCATATTATTAATCTCATATGGTGCAAGCTAACATATCGCCAGCACCTAGAACACTGCTTGGCACAGAGCAGGCACTTAATGGGCGTTAGTAGAATGAACGGCTATCCCGGGAATCTGTGCACGCGTTTATCTCCATGGGGACAGGGCAGTTACCCAGCACAGACAGATTAGGTCCATTTTCTACCCTGTTAATGAAATGATTAAATAGAGCCAAGTAAATGATCCAAATAAAACTATAAAAGCAAACAATCCAAATGAAAATAATTCTAAATGAGTATCCTGTATAATATTATGTTGAATGTTATAAGCAAACGCAAGGTGAGGAAACTATTTGTCTACCATATTACCTCTTTTAATATGAAGGGGCGGAAGGACGTTCACACTGTGAGGTGGCAAAATGCAGAGCCGCCGGTTGGTGAAGTAGGCGGCCATGAACCGGGCCATGCACTGGATCACCCGCACTGCCGCCTCCGGGTGTGCCGCTCCGGCCACCCCCAGCTCACGGGGAGGCCTCTCAGGAACTAAGGGAGGCAGCACATGGCGGAAGGAGATTACGATCGAACTATCAAAAGCAATAATATTTAAATTCCTAACTTTATAAAAGAAAAAACTTATATAAATTTTTAGATGAGCATCCATGGCCTGTACAAGTTAATTTATGATAGGTATCTATACTTCTTAAAGACAACAGAATGAAAATAATTAGCTCATAAGTATGAGCACATACACTTAGGAACTTTTTATGACTTTAAGTTACTGGGTTTTTTTTTTAAGATTTTGCTTATTTTGTTTTAGAGGAGAGGGAGTAGAGAGAGAGGAAGAGAAACATCGAGGTGAGAAACATTGATCAGTTGCTTGTATGCGCCCTTACTGGGACCGACTGGGTGGAGAGGCGAAGGTGGGGTTGAGGGACTGGGACTTCTGTCAGGAGTCCTGGGGCGACTCTCATACAAACAAACAGGAGCAAACATGTATCATCCCTATTTGAGAATCAAAACGCAAAAATATAAACTGGCATTCAGGAATTTGAAATAGTTAAAAACTTAAATATATAAAAATACTAAGTTATCTACAATTTTTATGAATTTTAAGGCCCCAACAACCGTAAAATACCTTTGCTTCCCAAGAGTCCCTTGGTGCATGGTCAGTCACAAGAACACAAAGTTCTATGTGAGTACAGGCCACTTCTATCTAACACCCCAGCACCCACCACTCCTCCTCGCATGCAGCAGGCTCTCAAAAGTATTGTTAATAATTGTTTTATATATATATATATATATATATATATATATATATATATATATATATATAAAGGGAATCTTGAGAAAATTTTGTTAGCCTTTAAGTAGTATTTATCATTTGGTCACTCTAAGTTTAAAGAAGCCTTCTGCTCAGATCCAGCTAGCAGAACTTTGTTTGATACTAGGCATCAGAAGTCTTAAAACCGTGGATCCTCATTAACCCAGGAATCTCATTTCTAGAAATTTATCCTAAACAAATTATGAGTAATGCTCACAGGAAGTTGTGGACAATGCAGCATTATTTAAAGCAGCAAACGGGTGGCACAGCAACTACCTAATGTACAATACCAAGAAAAAGGGTTGCCCTGGCTGGTATGGCTCAGTGGATTGAGTACCAGCCTATGAACCAAAGGGTCACCAGTTTGACTCCTAGTCAGGACACATGCCTGGGTTGTGGGCCAGGTCCCCAGTAGCGGGGTGTGCGAGAGGCAGCCACACATTGATGTTTCTCTCCCTCTCTTTCTCCTTCCTTTCCCCTCTCTTTAAAAATAAATAAAACTTTTTAAAAAAAGGGTTAATGGATTTGATACAACAAATATTATTTAATTGGAGAGTATTTATCATAATATAAAATTTTAAAAGATTACAAAACAGAACCCTGACCAGATAGCTTGGTTGGCTAGAGTGTTGTTAAAACATGCCAAGGTTGTGGGTTTTATCCCCAGTCAGGGCACATACAAGAATCAACAAACGAATGCATAAATAAGTGAAACACCAAAACCAATAGTTCTCTCTTTATAAAAATCAATAATTAAAAAAATTACAAAACAGAATATACAACTCTAAAAGTATACACGTATAAATGTATATAGACGAAGAATGAAAGAATTATAAGGGATCTGGTTTTTGTCTTTGTACTTTTCCATATCTTCAAAATTATCTAAAATAAACATGCATTACTCCCATAACAAACACAAAAATTTAAAAAGATTAAAATCACAAAGAGTAAGAAATCTATAAACAGTGGCTAAAACCGTATGAACCTAAGTTTCCCTGGCCCTGGCTGGTGTGGCTCAGTGGACTGAGTGCCAGCCTGTGAGACAACAGATCACCAGTTCGATTCCCAGTCAGGGCATGTGCCTAGGTTGTGGGCCAGGTCGTCAGGTGAGGGCGTGCAAGAGGCAAGCAATCGATGTATCTCTCGCACATCTATGTCTCTCACCCTCTCTTTCTCCCTCCCTTCTCCTCTCTCTAAAACAAAATAATCTTAAAAAAAAAAAAGGATACTGAATTGGCATGGGCTGCGCGGGCCTTTTCAGACACACTGACCTGCGAACAGTGCGTTCATTTGTATGTCCTTTCACTCTGGGTTTGATCAATCAAACGTGCGTCTTTTTACAATGGCAATCCAAATACTCTGCAGCCTCTTAAACAGATTTTTAAAAGGCTCAGAATACTTCACTAAGTAATTTTCATCACTTTATCAATGCACCTTAAACAACATTTAAGTCTAAATTTATTAAGAAAAAATATTTGGTTACTACATCTAACAAACATGGCTGTGTGAAAATAATTAGATTAGTTCAGCAGGCAATTGCTGCTAAGTCCTGGAAATCCAACAATTGGAAAAAAAAAAAAAGAAGGTTCTTGCTGGTGAGAGGCTGCCAGTCCAAAATTAAACCTAATAGGGCAGAACCACCAACTTTTATGTATAAGCAATTTCCTACCTACACCTATAAATATAAATCGGTAAGATTAAACATACTGATTTTTGAAACACATACCTGAACTATCTTCATTTTCTCTTACAGGTAGGTGGGACCATGTCAGTACTGTTCTTACTAGCTGATCACATAATCCTTGAGCATCAGTTAAGTTATAGCTGTACAGGTGGCAGTACAAGAGAGAAAGGTAATAGCGTATCTGAAGAAAACAGGTCTTTCTTCCTCCTTAAACCGGAAAGAATTAGGCATACATTAAAAACCTGTTGCAAGGTCATGTTCTTGATCTGGGTGCTAGGTAGACGTTTGGGCAATGTTCAGTTTGTCAAAATTCATCAAGCTGTACACTCGCATTACTGAACCTTTCTGTATCTGTTTCATACTTCAGTATAAGGTTCTTTAAAAGTTAGGTGAGCCATACTTTGTTCGTCCTCATTTTAAGTCCTGAACAGTCATAGTTTCTCTCATTAGGACCTAGGATGTACCCAAGGAGAGCTGTGGACCCTCATCATCTCAGCACTAAGGTTCACTGACACCTACCTCAAGTACACATCGTCTGAAACAGCGGGGAACACGGTGACCCCCAACTCCCAAGAAACCCTATGAATATCAAACAGATGGCCGGCAGAGACTCCCCAAAGGTGGGGAGACACTAACCAGTAAGACAGGCATCCTAGCCACACCTGGAGGGCATTTAGGACTGAGATGGCTGGCTGCCAGGCCCTTACCCACTCTTCCTGAGTAAAACAATTCCAGCTGTATTTGGGGTCTCAATGCACCCCGATCACAACTTCTCACCAGATGTGACCCTGTGAAAATGTAACTATGTCCTGAACCAAGAGATAATACTGTGAACTTTCCAGAAAAGCTGCTTAAAGAGGGAAAACTCAGGTAGAAGGAACACCTTCTCCTGCCTTCCTCCTTTCTGCTGCCGGGAAGGCGGAGGCGATGGCTGAGCTGCAGCACCTGCCATAGTTTGCATTACTGCCCGCAGGTAGGAAGCAGTGCACTGAGGAGGGTGGAGCACAGAAACTCCGTCCTGCATTCAGCGAAAAGAGAAATAAACTTCTCCTTGTGCAGCACTGTTACTTTTGGTGCCCAGAGCTAGAAGCCACCCTCAGGCACACGGTGGGAATGAAGAGGTCCTCGATGGATTCACTGAGAAAACCCTTCCTCAGACTCCTCACTCCTTGGGGGCCACTCTTCTTCATCCACTTGGACAATCCCCAGACCTGAGAATGGCTACCTGAGACTTTGTACAAGTCCGATTGCTCAAACCTGGTAACTATCCGTCAATCGTGACTCCAGTGCCCAGCACCTGCCACTGGATGTGAGAAAATTGCTCCTTGTTTACATAACCCCTCTTGCAGACCGTGGGCAACTTGCAGGTGAAGTTGTTTATTCCACGGATTCCCAGGGCCTAATACAGTACGAGGCACAGGGCAGGCCCTCAACGAAGACTGGCTCAGTAGATGAATGAAGAAAACACACGTCAGAAAATGTCCTCAAGAACTGGACGAATCTGACCATGCAGCGGCTGCAGTCAGGGCCAGCTCCAAGGTCGCCAGCTCAGAGCCTCAGTCACACCCTCGGCCCTGCAGCACAGCAGCTGTCATTGGGCCCGGGACTCCACACCCCTTTGCACTTAGCAGGAACTCCATGTAGCCCACACTTAACCCAAAGGTAAGTCTAGCGCACAGGAACCCGTTAGGTTTGAGCTACTTAAGGGTAGAGAGCCGGAGCTCCATGCTTCCCTAAGTCTGTAAAAGGTCACAAAATCTTTGACCCAGTGTCTCATTTAGATACTTGCAGTCCCTCTAAATGACAAAAACAAACAAACAAACAAAAAACCCACATTATTTTATTTATGATCTAAATCTCATTCCCCTCCCCATCAACAATCAATCACGTGGTCCATCACTAACCAATAAAAAAGGACAGAAATTGCCTTATCTGTAGATAACAAAATACTCCGGGTTCTACAAATCCAAGACTAAGACTAACTTTAAATAAGTAAATCTGACAGTCAAGGTTCCTACAACACATTATTCTATTTGAGCACTAAGAAAACACGGGAACTCAGAAAGCTTCCATCATTTTAGTTCTAGAGTGTGCTAAACTGCATTCCTACCACTGTTATGGCAAATATTTTAAAATAATCCCCCACCCCTACCATTTTCTTGGGTTTCTTGCAGAGCTTTCTTCCACAGCTGGACAGACTTTTCATAGGATCCTAACAGGAAACACTCTTCACCTACAAAGTTTTTAATCAACAATCAGTTATGGCTTATTACATTACTTTATAAAAGTTTACTTTTGTTTTAAAACTCAGTGGATATAGCTCAGCCAGAAATTTTGAAAAAAAATAATTGTAACCAATCGATAAAATCAAAGTCCAGTTAGCTAGACACTGCATTGCTTATTCACGTTGTTAGAAAGTGTTTATAAAGATACTGACCCTCGATAGACTTGAGCTCCAAAGTCGGGTCCAAGCAGACTCCAGTGGCCTGTAGGTCAGCCTGTATGTGACATAACAGGGACTGGACAGCAGCTGCTTCATGCACCCTCTTTTCGGTTAACTGCCTGTCACCTGTAGGAACTCTGTGACTTAACTGTGTTTGATACCACAAAGTTTGTTTATACAGTGCTCTCCAGAGGACCAGCAATCTGCACACAAAGTTAGATAGTCATCAAAACTAAATTTCAGACTAGGGATATCAGAAGCAGCACAGCCTCCTGCTAAGCCTTTGTTGTCACTGCATTCTTCACCGATGTCGTGACATACAAGTGTACTTGCATACAAACTGATCAGACTTAAATATAACACAAAGTCCACTGATCAAGTATACATTTTTTATGTGTAATATAGTTTTAAAATTTTCACAAATGCTTTATGTACCTGTGGTCATTTTTCTATAGTACTTACCTAAACCAAAATCTCTCAACAGTATCCTGGTTGCCCAAGGCTAATAAAATATGTGTTGAACAACACTTGACATAAGTCCTAAAATATTTTTAGATTAAATAAAATCTATAGTGTTGAGTGCTAATGGATACAAGGTTTCTTTTGGGAGTGATAAAAATATACTGGAATTAGTGCTAATAGTTTTGCAACCTGGTGACTATACTAAAAATCACCGAATTTATAAACTTTAAAACAGTGACATCTATAGTATGAGAATTACAGCTCAATTTCTTTAAAAAGGAAAAAATCTGTAATGCTGACGGTACCCAATATTAAAGAAATTATACCTGTGGCCTGGCTGCTGAACAAGATTTACTGCTTGTGGGGGAGTCTTTAAAGATGAGCACCAAGACCAGTTTTCCCAAGAAGGACTATCTTGAAGTATTTGAAAAATGGGTACCACCAATGAGTCTTGATTCGATGCTGAAATAACTTCGGGCTGAAGACAATAGGTGCCATTTAAATGATCAGCTACCATCCTGAGTAAATGAAAGCAGGCTAAGAGCCGCTCCAAGGACAGCAGGCCCCGCCGCGGCCGAGGCAGCAGCAGCTGCACAGTGCTGGCGGCCAGCTTCAGCACGGGCCCCACCGCCTGTCCGGACCCTACAGCCCAGTGCCGGGCTGATAAGCACTGATGAAGGAGCTGAAAGACACAAAGTACCCATGCACTTTGTCTCGGGCTTTTGCTTAAAAAAAGGTCAAGTTTGGGGAAAGGGCATTCTGTAAACTGAAGAATGTAGAAAAAATGAGTAATACAAATTACTGTATAATTTAACATTAAATGTTTTTCCTTCACATTTTTTGAAATTCCTATAGTCCACGCTGCAAGAAGATTTTTCTGGACAGAATGCAGTTCTGTAGTGGTTCTGTCTGACTCCTCGGTGTTATCCTTTGCATGTATCGTATCAAACATAGACGCAAATTCCAATCTTCCCTCCTCGGCACTACTAAACAATGGGTTGTTTTTCTGGTTCCAAAAAGAGGATAAGTTGTTTGGAAAGTATGTGCTTTCGTTAGTTTCTTCTGCTTCAAAATCCTAAAACATGAATGAAAAATATTATACTTAATACCTTACAAATATAATCACTTGGTGTTCCCAAATTTCTCTTCCTTTAACAAGGGAAAAACAAAAAATCTTTTCTTGGCACAAGGTCAGTAAGTAACTGTGCAAAGCGAATGAAACACAGCCACTAAGTACCTGCAAGTCCGCTGGTTTTCCATGTGACTCCATTGTTTCTTCTTCCTGCAAGAACCTGGGGACAGCAGGGTCAGCCGAGCGCTCGACTCCTTGGTGCTCTAACAGGCTCGACCGTAGGGAATCCAGTGATCTCAAGTTCAGCCCTTTGCCTTTCGGCTACAGAAGATTTCCAAGAGCAAAATTTTATCAGAGGTTCTATTCCAAGCGATTAAAATTCTATAGACAACTGTATACAACCCATGAAAAAAAAATTTAGGATTTTATGTATTTATTTTTAGACAGAGTGGAAGAGAAGGAGAAAGAAAGAGAAATATTAATGTGTAAGAGACACATCAATAGGTTGCCTGTCACAGGCCCCCAGATGGGGACCTGGCCCACAACCCAGGCACGTGCCCTGACTGGGAATCGAACCGGTGACCTTTCTTGGTCCCCAGTCTGGTGCTCAGTCCACTGAACCACAGCATCCAGAAAAGTATAGTTTTAATTTGAAAAAATAAGTCAATCTTGCCCTGGTTGATGAGGCTCAGTGGATTGAGCTCTAGACTGTGAGGCAAAGGGTCGCCAGTTCGATTCCCAGTCAGGGCACGTGCCTGGGTTGTGGGCCAGGTCCCCAGTGGGGACCACATGAGAGGCAACCACACATTGATATTTCTCTCCCTGCCCCTCTCTCTAAAAATAAATAAAATATTTTTTAAAAAGAGTACACACATTTTTTTAAAAATAAGCCAATCTTTACTAACAATGTCTAAAGGCTCCATACCTTAGACAACTTCACACTTTGGTATGTTTTCTCCAGCCTCTGGGTGGAATCAAGCAGCAGGGATCTCATGAGCACCGACGGAGACAGGTCATCAAGGAACCGCAGTGCTGTGACCATGTACCCGTCAGAAACAAGGAGGTAGGGTAGCCGCGAGTGTGCCTTCACGGAGAACCGCTGTCGCATGGGGTCGCCTTCCGAAGCCGATGAGTCCACAGAACTGTCTGATTCTTTAAATGTAAACTTCTGCGGTCTAGCAAACGAACATCGAAATTCAAGAATTAGTAAGGGAGAAATCTGAAAGAAAACAATGGTATTACTCCAAAGAAAAAGCAAAACAACCATTCACAGTTACAGAATAATGAACACACAAGCAAATTAGGTACAAAAATATTACATGTGTAATATCTATAAGGAAAACTTAAGTGATTATATAACATACGGGTTTATATGTTTTTTAAATTTTCCCTAAATTGTACTATTTAATTTCTAAACTAGTTTTATACAAACTATTTCAGAAAAGAATCAATATAGTTCATTTTTACCGTTAAAGAGAGTTAAATATTTAACTTTCCTCTTTGCCATACATTGAAAGATACTTATAAGAATATAATTATGAGCTATGCATGTGTTATGGAGGAGAAAGGGAAAACCTGAGAACAACTGGAGATGATAGGGCTGAGTAAAATTTTATCAGTTTAAGATTGATTTGACTGAATTTCCACATAAACATATTTATTGTTATGGTGTTGTGCTTGGTTCTGACTACTCACTATTGCTGCTTATGAACTTTAGGGCTTTATAAATATAAACAGTACAATCAAAATATATTATGATTTGGGGGTTTAGGGAAGAATTCAAATATAGATTTTATTAGCCAAATGGTCAACAACAGAAAACTGGCTGATTATAAAATGTACACTACACCATAAATCTACAGAACCATTAAAAATGACTTCATGAAAAGATATATAGGATATACTGCTAAACCAAAAAAGCAAAATAGAAAACAGCATATATCATTTATTTTGTTTTAAATAGAAAGTTATATAATTTTTAATTTTGAGGTAACACTAAAATGTTAATAATTATCTTAGTTTTATAACATTTGATTTTTAATTTTTTTAAAAATAATGCATACTATTTTTGTATTAAAATACATTTTGAAGTCTTCAAATATTAATTTTAAAGAAGAATGTGAGAGAAGTCAATTATGAGTCAGACCATAAAAATTAAGGAAAAAAATACTCTCACTAAAGGAAATGACAAATTTTTCCATTAGAATTTTCTATTGCTAAAAATTAAGCATCAATTTTTGCTAAATATTAATCAAGGATATATACCTCTTCTGTAAAGCAAGGGGGATAAATTAATTTCAAAGGTCTTTGCCATTTTTTTGTCATCATTCTTTATTTCTTCGACCAATTTTTATTCTCTTCATTTCACAAGAAAGGAGTCTCAAAGAACAACTTACCCAAAATCACACAACAAATAAGTAGAAGAACCATGATTTGAATTTTGATCTAACTTCAAAGCCAATTGCTACCCCATCTCACAATTAAAAATTTAAATTTGGCTAACTTCTAAAGTCTTCTATCCATTTCCCAAAAGCTTTTCCATTTGGGAAAAAGTAGATGAACCCATGTGCCAAGTTATATGGAGTTACTAATTTATTTGAGTACTCTCATTTTAAAATAAAGGACATATTTTTATTAACTTTTATATCAAAGAAAATAAAATTTTAGTTCTATTATAGAGTATTTAAATAACTTATACTTACATAGTCACAATGTCAAATTTTCACCAGGATTAAGCCACAAAAAGAAATGAAAAAAAACTATAAATAAACAGATATTGACATGACAGACTCAAAGAAAAAAACATGACAATTTGAAAAGATGAAACTATAAACACACACACACAGTAAAGTAATACCAAAAAAGAAAAATTTCTATAACCAAATTAGAACAATTCCAGCGTCTCACCTATATGTTATTAGTGGGTGAAGAGGGATGAATTCTGCTGGCCCAAACTCTATAGAGCACCCGGAAGTGACCAGTGTCAGCAATTCACCTTGGCAAGTCAGTAAAAGCAGGGAGCCGCGCTTCAACACGCAGGCCAGAAGAAGGCTATCCGGCGTCCAGCTGACATCGCCCACCCAGTAGGACCTAGGAAAAGCAAGATAGTACACCTTTAGAAAGGGTTCTATACAGTGTCTCCGACGATTTATAATGGCCAAGCAGGGGTGAAACCCTCAAAAAATAAGGGCAAAGGAATGGATAGCAGGCAATGGCCACATACATTTTGTGTATTTCTTTTCCCAGAAAAAAAGGAGCGAACTAATAAACACTTACTCCCTACAGTGTAGCAATCAGAAATTTAGAGTGACAAGCAAATCATCAAATAAAAACATTCTCTAAAAGTGTTAAGCTTCTGAGTTGCTCACATTTTAACTAGGATGGTTTTTAATCCTCCTGGAGTCCACAACTAAGACCACCGCAGACGCCCTCTTCACAGCGCCACCGCTCCTGCTCCCTAACTGTCTGGTGACCTTCATGTTTCATGGGGACACAAAGCAGCTCCCCCTCATGTGAATGAGGGATGCCCTGAGTCAAACAGACTGCTGAACTGAGATCAGTAATACTTTCAGAAAGAACTTTTGAGGAGGGAAAGAACAGACAAGGCTGGATCGACCTAAAAACTTTGAAAATTCAGAGAATAGCAGGGAAAAGTGTTCAAAAAGGGAAATTAGGAGATCCAAGAGGAAATCCTCCTAATCCATAATCCCCCAGAGGTCCTGGTGGTAGCTCTTGGGCCATCCAAACCCACCACTGGTGCTGCTGCTGACCCGTATGCAGAGAACGCCAACTTTGTTTAAAAGGCCGTAAGCACCTTGGCCTCTGAGTGCATAATGGCTTCCCAACCACGGTTTTCCATTTCAGCCTCTCCAATTAAGCCCAATATTTTGCTACCAGTCGTGATTCTACTCCTCCTTGGCCAATGTAGAAAGAAAGTTAAAAGGAAAAAAGAATATGTTCATGTATCTTCTACCCAACCAGACACTTCCTTAAAGTACTTAAGGCTTTCCTTATATAAAGGAATTTTTATAATCTATCAAGCACAAAGGCGGAAAGTAAGTTGTGTTATCTATCTAAACACCTATACGGACACCAATTGAATCATCAGAGACCTAAACTTATCAAACTCTTGGAAAAGAAGAGAAAAACACTATTTAGAAATACAAAACTGTTCTTACCTGACAAGTGTAGCTGGAACCACAGGATTCTTATTGCTACATCCTTTAAGGCTGCCACAGAGAGTAACAAAATTCAGTGTGTTTATAAATAACACCTGAGTTGCCTAGAAAAAAAATGACAATAAAACCACTAAAATTATTTTACTTTAATCATCACTTACAGTTTTGGAGACCTAGAGATCTATTATCGTATCAGTAAAATATCTAGGGGTCTTTCCCAAGTGGCAAAAAAATACTGACCACTAATAAAACTCTTCTCTCTTTAATTCTAATTTTAAGAACATCAATTACCATATTACCTTTCTTTCTTCCTTTTCTGGTAACCTCTTTTTGCTTCTGAAGGCCAAGTTTTGAAAACTATGGCAGCTAATTTAAATAATTTTAACAACTCACAATGGTAAGTTGGATCAGAAAACATCAATTTAAAGAACATAAGGAACTATCTTCAGGGGAAATAAACCTCTCAGCACTGAACTAAATTCTCTACAGGTTACTGCCAAGACAGACTACATGTCACTGACCTTCGGGTCTTTCTGGTTAAGAGTTACTGCCAGGGTAAGGCCATCTTTTGAAAAGGCAGAAATCAGAGCTCCTCTTGATTTTACTGGTTCACATGGAGGAACCAGACTACCCAGAAGGCAATCTTGCTGTGCCCAGTGAACACGGTATGGCAATGATCTAAGAAGGTAATGAAATAACTGAGAATGGGAAGTATAGTAACTTTTAAATCAAAACATAGTTCATTACTAAAAAGTAGAGTCCAACTAAATTCCTACATGTGCACATATGTTAGGGGGCCTCTGAGTGACCATTCAGAAGCTTCACCCAGGTAACCGAAGAGCAGTCACCAGTTAAACTCAGTCAGTATCAGCGTTTTGTTAGTAATAGCAAGTTCATAGCCAACCCCAACTACATCTGCTTCCAATACGGTTTAGACACACATATTTCTACTTTACTGCTAATATTTTTAAAGGGATTAAATAAGTAATGAAGAGGGGGTGTTCCAGGATAGTGTTCTATACTTGATGTGAAAACAGGTACATACACGCATATTCATTACAGTCCAGATGTACACTTACTGATTCCTTTCACTATATATAAATTACATTTTAATAAGGAATTGTTAGCATAAAAAATAAAATAAATAGAAAAACAACCAAAAAATACACTATTTTAGTAAATCTTATTTAAGCATATGTTTTTAATGCGTTGTTTCTATTTTATTGGGCTTTTTAGAATAAAACTATTTTTAAATAAAAAATTCTAAAGCATTAAATTTGACACAGTAGTAAATTCAAGTAAGTTGTGTGCCTTTTAAAATTCTATTGAATTAAGGAACAAATTTAAAGGACACATGGACAAAAACTAGGGGGAGGGTGGTGATGGGAGGGAAGTGGGGAGGGATGGGTAGGTGGGCTGGAATGGGAGTAAAAGGCAGAAAACTGGACTTGAACAATGATTAAAATAAAATAAAAAAAAAAACCGGAAAAAATTCTATTGAATTACTTCCCAAAATAGACTTTTTTAGCCTTAAAAATAAGTAAACCATAGTTTGCCTTAACTTTTACATGGTCTTGCTTACAAGAAGGGAAACAAAAGAAAAAAAACAAAAATAAAAACCTTCTAGATTATGTTTAAAAATGAAAACTAAAGAAATAAAGCAATACTTTGAGCAAAGTCTCAGAAGTTGGAAGTCATAGTTCATTTACTAATCTTACTAGGTATTTATAAGCCAAAGGATAATAATGTTTTAAAGGGGATAGAAAATAAGGAAACATTTACCTCACCTTATAGGTACAAATACATTCTCATGCCACCGAAGTGCTAGGAATGTCAGCTTCAGGCATTCCCCAGAATAAAAAGTAAACGAACACAAGCAGCAGTCTCCAAATAACTGTAGATAAATTTAATATACTTTAATATAGAATTAATCTAAAAATAAATCAAGATATATAAAACATATATATATTTCTCCTCATAAATAAATGAAATATATCTAGATCCTGCTTATATTTTTATTCTTAACATTAAGTTAAAGACTTAAGTAATTTATTTCTGAGCTAGGGGCATATCTCGAATGGGAAATCAAGGTGCATTTTATTCTCTGGGACTATAACTACAAAAATTTTTCTCTTCATTTTCTCTTCATTAACACAGTAATTTTTCTCTTCATTTATACTTACATATTATTTAACTAGAGCACTACCCTTGGAGGTGGGAGGAGATAGAGGAAAACAATAAAACCTCAAAATGCAACTTCTAACAATAGTGGATTGAGTAATAGAGTGTTCATCCATACACACAAAGAGCACCATGCCACTACATAACATGTTTTTTAGTTCATGAATGTATTACTTCCTGGGAACTAAACAGCTCACTTAACTAGTTATATTTTAAAACTAGCGAAAATCAGGAGTAGGGAAAGAGGAAGCTCTAATTTCAAACCATTTCTAATAAACATTTCTTAAAATGTGACCAAGAAATCCAAAACTGTATTTTCCATAGCCATCTCAGTGACTGTGACAGCTGATGATGACCAGGGTCTACAGCTCTGCCATGGCCCAGGCTGCTCAATGGCTTCTCAGACAGCGTCTGCCCTTGGAGCCCAACACCTCAACTTCTGTAACGCCCGGTCTGCTCTGGACTTTACCTCATTTTTTACAAAAGCAGCATGCACAGCAGCCTCTTTATCTTCGGTGGAAGGCAAATGCACTGCTTCTTCAGGCAGGACCTGGGACCACCGGCCCATCAGTGAAGGGCTTTTGGAAGATAAGATGTTCTTGAATTCCAAATATTCCCAAAGAAATATGCATCCAGAAGGAGTTATAATCAGAACTCTTTTCCCATCTCCAGATACATACAAATACAGTCTCAAAGAGCTTGCTAAAAACAAAACAAAACAGTAATTAAACTTGAAGTCTGAATTCCCTCCACACATGACATAATCGACCTACTCATAATCGATCAATCATTTAGGTTTAGACACCTAAATGATATCACCATTAAGGATGTACAACTAAGGCAGTAGTAACAAATTAAAAAGTAAAAGTACAAAACAGTGACATTTATCACATATTTATGTGGTATTAGCCACCCATTGTTATCAGATATGTCAGGCACATCAGACTCCAAGATGAATCTATTGGGTTGGTCAAAAAGTCCATTTAGTTTTTTCCATAAAATAAGACACATTTTTTCATTTTCACCAGTAACTTTATTGAGTTGGATATTTTGAGTGTGTCAGCTCTCTCCTGATAATGGCTTCTAGGGGGTAGAGGCCAGGGGTGCTACTGCACATCTTCCAGTGCATAAGATGGCCCCACAGCAAAGAATTATTTGGTCAACATGTCAATAGGACCAAGAAACTTTGCAAACCACTTTTGACACATCCAATCAGTCACAGCGCCTTCTCCATCCACTGCACAAATCTTTTTTTGTGTTTCAGTTGCATTTTTCCCTTTCTTAAAATAATAAAGCATAATACACCAAAAGATCTTCATCCATCTTCAATATTAAATTAGCTACACAAGCCCCGGCTGGTGTAGCTCAGTGGATTGAGCGCGGGCTGCGAACCAGGCATCGCAGGTTCGATTCCCAGTCAGGGCACATGCCTAGGTTGCAGGCCATGTCTCCCAGCAGCCGCACATTGATGTTTCTCTCTCTCTCTCTCTCTCTCCCTCCCTCCCTCCCTTCCCTCTCTAAAAATAAATAAATAAAATCTTTACATTAAAAAAAAAAAAAAAGCCCTGGCTGGTGTAGCTCAGTGGATTGAGCACGGGCTGCGAACCAAAGCATCACAGGTTCGATTCCCAGTCAGGGCACATGCCTGGGTTGCAGGCCACAGCCCCCAGCAACCACACATTGATGTTTCTCTCTCTTTCTCTCTCTCTCTCCCCCTCCCTCCCTCCCTTCCCGCTCTAAAAATAAATAAATAAATAAAAAATTAGCTACACAAAAATTCACCAGTTTTGATAACTCTTTTTTTAAATGCATGCTGCTATGACAGTTGTCAACACAATCCAACAAAATTGTTTTGAACAAACTTAAAGACAACAAAGCAATACTAGAGCCACCGTATGGAAAAAAACTAAATAAACATTTTGGCCAACCCAATAACTACTATCACGAATAAACACCACCAAAAAAATACATACATATAACATACATATGAGCATACGTATACACACACAGATTTTTAAAATAGTAATAGAAAAATGTTTCACCTTCTTTTCCTATTTATCAAGTTAAACCAATTTAAACCAGTAAGTCCTCACCTATCGCAGCTTGAATCATTGCCTTAGGCTTTTCAGTGGCTTGCACAGTTTTCAAACAATCGTGATCCTTGTTCCAAAGAAAAAGCTCCCCTGTGGTAAGTAACCCAGCCAGCCAGGCATCTGTTTCCAGAAAGAAAATGCGATACTTACAAGAGAATGCTTCCCCTGATATTGCCCCAAATTATTAAAAAGTTCAGTGAATCTATCCTTTTGAAAATATCAGTACTACTTAACCATTACTGGACGTTGTTAGGACAATAACATCCTTCAAGAAAGGCTGCAGACGAGGAATTTTCTTCTTTGTCCTCCCCGAGAGCAAATTAATTTCATTTATGAGTTTATCATCCAAAAGAAAAACAGCTTCATTTTCCTAAGAGAATAAATATGTGAGAGAATAAGGAGGTGCCAGAAGTTAATTTGAACTCTTATCCATAATATCATAAAGAGGAAAACAAGGTGACATTTAAAAAGAATATACATTTGTACCATACATTAAAAAGATTATACATTTGTACCACAAACCATAAAATGAACAATAAGATTGACTAGGTATCCTGAAGATTTTTTCATTGTCTCTTAAAATACCTCATAAAATTACTTTGTAAAATGAACTAATGATTGCAATTTAGATTTCTCTGAATTTTAAAGTTACAGGAGTGTCTTCTAACTCTGCTAGCCAAAACCAGGTCATAAATTTAAACAGTAGTGTGTGCAAGTTTTTAAATTATTTATTTAAAATAGATACGGCTTCTGCACTCCCCAGCTCTGATCATCTTTTATTACCTAGAAAAAGCACGCTGTTTTGAATTAACTTTGTCCTCATGTATTCTAGGGCAGTGGTTTGCAAAGTCTTGCCTGCCCAGCCAAATCAGCAACACCTGAGACCCAGTCAGAACTGCATATTCTTCTACCCCAGACCCACAGAGTCAGAAACTCTGGGACAGGGCCCAGCATGGTTCAAACAAGATCTCCACATGATTCTGACCATTGTGAAGTTCACGAGCCACGGTTCTAGAGAAGGTAAACTAATGGTATGATTCCTCGCAGGACGTGACACCACACCAAATTTCTTAATTGTGATCATTATAATAGAGTCTTAGAGGCTTTTACAGGTTTGCACACCTTCCCTGAGATGAGGAACCCATTCCATACATTGCGAATAGCATTCCCGGACTGCTTGTGTATTTTTTGCATCACCCATCTTTTTTCCAGGTCTAAGGGGCACTTTATTGCACAGTCACGAAAACCACAATGGAAGGAACACCCACTGATTGTTCCAGTAGGAAAAGGTTCAGCAGATTAAATATTCCCTGTTGACAAATGCCATCTCTACCATCTTAAACATAATATGAAAAAAATTTGTAAGTAAAAAACTTCTTCTAAATAGACTATTTAACTTTCTGGGAAAGCTAATTTACTGTAATAAAAACCAAACACAACCACAAAACCCTGTTCAGTGGGCAAGTGATCCTCCTAAAGATGGATTTTATTGTTTAAATGCCATAGGACATTCTTCAATCTTAGAGGCAAAGCACTTGTTTAACACACAGTACAACTAGTATTATATGAACAAAGAAACACCGACCTGTCCCAGCCAGGAGACTCGTGGCCAGGGTCTCTTCTGCTTGATGCTTGTGGATGTCAAAACTTCTAATCTGATCTCCATGCTTATTCCGACATCAATGACCAGTCAAGTAAAAACAGTCACAAGGTGCTACGAAAAGCAGAAGTAACGATAATAATAACAATAGCCCATAATATTCACTGAGGATCTTAATTTAGAATTTACACAAAGATTGCGTGTTTTACTTCTTTAACAGCCCGATTCTCTTTTTCAGGTAAGATACTGACAATGCACTCAACACCGCATCTTACATCTTCAACGGTCTGGCAGATGTATCGGCTTTTTTGACAGGTTATTTCTCACACTATGAAGGTAAACAGGAACCAGGAAAAGATCCTGACAATGCAGTTTCTGTATGATTTGTCTTCCTCAGAGTGGCAGGCTGTATTTTCCGACGATGGCCACAAAAGTATCTCCCATCTCACGTGCTCCTCTCACACTGTGACCCTGGCACTTCTCTCATAGGTCACTTCTTAGGTCTACGCCTTATCCCCTGGAACAGGATGGGATCTGGGCTATTTTAACCAAGAATAAAGTGGAAGTGATACCGTGCATTTGCCAAGGCTGGATCACAAAAGGCGATACAGCTTCCACCTTACTCTCAGGAATTACCGCTCCTGAAGCCTGCAGTCACGGAGTCAGCAGGCCAGCCGCCCTGAGTCACCGAGCTGCAAGAAAGCCCCAGCTAGCCCATGTAAAAATGAGACCCAGAGAGAACACGAAGGGAAGAAGCCTGGCCAGTCCCCGTGCGGGATGTGAGGACAGTCACAGTGAGGCAAACAACAGTGTGTCAGAGCCCAGGCAAGGGGCAGAGAGCATCGTCTTGGACAAATGGTCCACTCTTGGGAGAATCTCAGGAGGATGGTCACACTGTGGGACATCCTGCCACAGAGCTTTGGAACTTAAACTGAGAGAGGACACAGAAGCCATATGGAAAGGGATCCCACTGACCAAACTGAGGACAATCTGAGCATCAAAACTAATTACAGTAACAGATTTAAAATCCATTTAGCAAAACAGGAAACTGACTCCATATACATTTTTAAAAGTAAATATATTGAACATTTGATGACAAATGGTACATTTATATTGTTTCAAAGTACCTCCTACAAAATACTCATTAATTACAAAGGAGAAAAGATTAACTGTACAATGAAGAAGCCAGGCAGACTCCATTTAATCCGCTGATCCAAATGAAAATGATCGGTAATGGGATGAATGGAAATGTGCCACCAACAGACAAATGAGAAAAATATCTGTGCCACATGTGTGAAAGACATATAACCTGAATCACAAGGAAATATCAGACAAACCCAAATGGAGGAACATTCTATAAAATAACTGATATGTAATCTTCTAAAGTTTTAAGGTTATGAAAGTCAGGAAAAGACTGTGAACAGCCTTGGCCAGTATGGCTCAGTTGGCTGGAGCATTGTCTGGTAGCCAGAGTTGCAGGTTTGATTCCTGGTCAGGTACATACCTGGGTTGTAGGTTCAATTCCTGGTCTGGGCACATATAACCCCTGGTCCAGACACATACCAGACGCAACCAATTGGTGCTCCTCTCTCACATTGATATTTCTCTCTCTCCTTAAAAGCAATGAGAAAAATGTCCTTGGGTGAGGACAAAAAGAAAAAAAAGATTGAGAATAGAAAAGCTGATAACTAAACACAATGAGTAATTATAACTTTTATCCTTTTATTATAAAGGGTAACACTGAACAACTAGAATAGCATGAAGAGGAAGAGAAACAGGTGGCTGTGATGTATTAATGTTCATTTTCCGATCTAGATGTTTGTCGTGCAGTTATGGAGGTGAACGTCCTTGTTTGTGAAAACACACACTAAAGCATTCAAGGATAGCCCTGGCTGGTGTGGTACAGTGGACTGAACGCCAGCCTGTGAACCAAAGGTCACCGGTTCAATTTCTGGCGGGGGTACATGCCTGGGTTGCAGGCTGGGTCCCCCAGCTGGGGGCATGCAGGAGGTGACTGATAGATGTTTCTATCACACGTCAATATTTCTCTCCCTCTTTTTCTCCCTCCTTTCCCCGCTCTCTGAAAATAAATAAAATCTTTTTAAAAATAAAAATATTCAAGGATAATAGAACATCAGCTTGTCACTCACTCCCAAGTGGTTCATCAAAAAAAGTTCTCTGTAATCTATTTGCAGTTTTCCTGTAAGTCTAAATTAATATTTCAAATTATTTTTTTTTAATTTTTACAAGTGTGACATCTTGAACAAAGATGGTTTTTGGTCATTGGCCTGGACTGTATTCACTCATAGCTTTATTCTGCCTATTTTTTTTTATTTTTAATTCTATCTTCCTAATTCTATTTAGTTTATGAAATCCAAAAAAATTGAATTTATTTTGTATGATTGATGCCATAGTCAAGAGAATAGTTAATTTTTTAGAATAAAATTAGCTTGCCCTTGGCTGGTGTGGCTCAGTGGTTGAGTGCCAGCCTGGGAATCAAAGCATTGCTGGTTTGATTCCCAGTCTAGGGCACATGCCTGGGTTGCAGGCCAGGTCTCCAGTAGGGGGCATGCAAGAGGCAACCACACATTGATTTTCCTCTCCCTCTATTTCTCCCTCCTCCTCTCTAAAAAAATAAATCTTTAAAAATAAATAAATAAAAATAAAATTAGCTTTAAAAGAAAAACTATTCAAGCACAGTACAGAATGACCTATCAAGGTGCTAGCCACCCTCACACTATACATTGTTTTATACTATAACAATGTATAACAGTGTTTCTCAGTTATTTGGAACCTAATATTCTAAACGACTACTTCCTTGGACAGCATTTATATTTCTAAATTTTTAACATATAGATTATAAAGAAGAAATTCTTTAAAAAGAGCTAACCAAGTGTGAGAGTAATGATAGCATCAGAAAAGCATCATTTGCAGCTTCTAGGTACCTAACAGACCTAGTAAAACAGTACTGGTGGCTGCTAAAGCTATCAGGGGAAAGTAGAATAGATGAAGAACTCTAAAAGAGGTAGACTAATATGCCATAAGGCCCCTAATCAATCTTAAAATTAGTAACAGTGAAACAGACATTAGATTCCTGATATGATGCTACACAGATCAGCAGTACACAGGACCTCTATGAAATATTCT
Source organism: Tonatia bakeri (assembly GCA_004024845.1). NCBI lineage: Eukaryota > Metazoa > Chordata > Mammalia > Chiroptera > Phyllostomidae > Tonatia > Tonatia bakeri. Next base: position 17,283 of record PVIA01009141.1, on the reverse strand, counting down.
TACAAAGAAAAACATTAAAAACTGAGCCTGAATCTGTGTCTGAATCCAACCACCAGTTGATAAAAAACAAAGAGTAAAGGAACATACTGAAAACACCAGGAAAATAAAGCCAACCAAATTCAGAATGGAAGAAATTCTACAAAATTAATCAGTGAAATAAAATAGGAAACCATAAATTCATATAACTGTAAGTGGAAAAAATTGAGCATTTGATGAAAATAATGGATAAATGAGGCAGTTTCTTTGGCAAATAAATGGTATTGTAAAAGGGAGGAAGGAGAGAAACTGTTATATATGTATTTTACATATACTAATGCACAGACAGACAGAAAAAGAATAACACAACCAATACAATACATGAAAACCTTTTCTGGACCTCAATTCAAATAAACCAGCTGCAAAAAGATATTCAGCAGCAGCTGAAAAGAATAAGGAAGATCTCTGTGAACTGTGATTTCTGGACCATATTGATTGAGAAAAGTAAAGTCCAGTCTACGGTCACACCACCCTGAACATGCCTGATCTTGTCTTAAAAAAGTAAAGTGCAAAAGAGTGTAAAAAGAGGAAAATAATATACCATTTAATTTTACAAAAAGAAACAGAAAATAAAACAAATGAACAAAATAGGTTAACTACTAAGGGTGGAGCAAAGTGAAAAGGATAGGAAGGGAGTGATATTTCTTAAAATAGCTTTTTGTACAGTTTTGACTTTTGAAATTATATTAATTAAAACATGAAGGGGTCAATCTCAGTAACAAAATAGAAGTCCTTTAGATTTTTCCTGAAACTTTTCTGTAAACTTGAAATTATTTCAAATTCAAAAAAGACAACAGGAAAATCTGGATACTTGATAATATCAGGAAATTAATGTCATTTTTGGTGGCATGTGGTAATTCTATTATAGATTTTGGTGTGTGTGTGTGTTTAAGGGTCCTTACCTCTTTTAGACATGGAATACAGTATACATTTAAATATTTGTGCTAGGGATGTCCTTTAAATACTCCAGATGTATACTCGGAGATAAGCTTTCCAACTACAAGGTAAAGGGTAAAGGTAGCTCCAGATGTGAGGATGGAGCTCTAGAGGATTTGATGTTTCCACTGCCTGTTATTAGGCGAAGATTATTTCGGCTACTGGCACTCAAAACAGTAATGCTCCTGACAATAATAAACATCACCAAACAAGATTCGTTAATGGAAGAAAAAAATAAATATAACCTCATCACACTCACAAAATGTTAGGAAGGGAAAATATTAAGTCTACGCAAAAAAAAAGTATCTTTAGTTAAAATACACAGGCTAATAACGCAATTTAAGGGCAATAACCAAAGTGCTTCTGTGGTTTCCACCACAAGCGAGTCGTAAGAAATCACGTCCGTTCCGAAAGGTTCAACTAACTAATCATCAACTATTGTCAAACACGTTAAACAGATCAGAGACGTGGGGGGAGTCTCCGACGATCACCTCGCACAAGTCATCCCCAGGGGCTCCTCCGAGGCTTTCTCCCCGACCTAGCCGAGGAGGCTTGGCAGCGGGAGGTGCCCGCGGGGGACAGGGCAGGAGCTGGGGGACCGGCCCCAGCAGCCCCACGCCTCCGTCGGCCCGAGGATGCTGCGGCGGGAGGACCAGGCCAGAGGCCTAGGGGGAGGGAAGGCCGAGTGTGGGGCGGAAGGAAAGGACGAGGGGGGCCGCGAGCGGCGGGGCTGGGGAAGTCGCGGACGTGCAAGACAGAAGGGTGAGAGGGGACCGAGGACCCGCAGGACGCAGGCGGCCCCTCGGCCGGAGGAGGCGGTGGGACTCTGAGGGGCAGGAATCCGCGGGCAGTTACCTCCGCCAGGGCCGGGGCTCCCCTCCGGGGCGAGAACGGCGCGGCGATGCGGAGGGCCGAGCCGGCAGCGCGGCCAGGAGGCGGGAGAACGACAGCCGCTGGCCCAGCCGGCCGCCCAGACGCGAGCCAGGGCCCAGGCGACCGCGGGAGGCAGGGAGGAGACGCGAGCACCAGCCTGGGCGCCGGCTCCCAGTAGGCCGGGAGCGCGGACGGTGATCGGCACTAGTGCTCCTCCTCTTGCCCAGGCCCGCCCCGGGTCCTCGGCTTCCGTCCCGGTCCACTGCACTCGCCGCCACAGCTTGCACAGCGTCGGCTGCTCGCAGTCTCCAGCCCGCCCTCGCCGGCTTTTATTCCCGCCGGCGCCCCGCCCACCAAGGCGCCCCGCCCACTCCGCCGGCGCCCCGCCCACCCGCCCGCGCCTCCCCGGCTGTGGTAGGTCCGGGTTTCCGCCCGCCGGGGCGTGTGTCAGACTCATGGCTTTTGAGTGCTTGGGTGTTGTGCAAAGCTTCCCAGGAAACCGTGTAACAGACCTCTGAGTACCGTAAGTCACGGGCTGTCACCCCGCTAGTGGAGACCGCCACAGACTCCAAAGGAAAGGGGTTTTTCACTGCCCTCCGCGGATCGAAGCCACCGAAAGCGCTGCGAGAACTGTGTCCTTCCTCGCAATCCTAGCGGCTGGTTTATTCCCCGCACTGTGTTCGCCTCTTTCGCCCCTGCCCCGGTCCAGCTCACCGACTGGGAACGGTCACGAACAGCAGCTCTTCGGCTGAGTTTGGCCTGGAAAAGCATTTTTCTGCAGCTTAAATGTGCAGGCTTTAGGCAGTAGCTTGCTCTGGTTTCCCTCCTCAACACGTGCTGACGTCACTGGCCTGGTGTTTGTAGGCGTTTGGCTTGTTACCCTTGGCTAGGATAAACATATTCTGCTGAGTAAACCACCCAACCCTCCCAAGTGAAGAGCTACTGGGTTCGCTTCTCTTAGTAAGCAAGATGTACAGGGCAGGAGAACTTCCCGAAGCATCCTGAACCACCCCTATCCTTCTGCTTGGGTGTGGGGTCACAGGCAGCTGGAATACTGGCAACTCAGCACGATTTATCTCAAAGCTTAGAGAACTGAGATGCTTCAAGTTTGCCCAAAGTCAGGAAGAGCTTACTAGAATGAACACAGAACATCTCAAGCAGAAAACTCCAGGAACTAAGAAATCCTGACACATTCCCACAGTTTTCTTTCTTCTCATTTCTAGGTCTTAAAATGTGATACTAATAGGATAACTGTGGCTGACTTTGCTGTATGGCCATAAGACCTAGAGGTATTTTTTTTATTGGTGTTATTCTGGAATTAACTGTTCCATGCCTTGTCCTGTTCTTTAGATTTTACGGGAATAACTACAATTTGCTAAAATAATTGAATGTCTATAATGTGTGAGACACTATCCTGAGTATGAGGGTGTACCCAGAAACCGAAATCTATTAAAAATTGTGTATTTATTCCTACGTGTTTAAACTTCAGTCACTTTCAAAGTACTCTCCATATGATGCAATACACCTATTGGGATGCTTTTTTCACTGCTCAAAACAGTTTTAGAGCTTGTCAGTTTTGATGCCTTTTAGTGCTTCTGTTGGTTTTTGTTTCACCTCTTCCACATTGGCAAAACATGTTTTTCTTTGAAGACTTTTTTCATCTGGGGAAACAAAAAAATTGTCTCTCTGGGGCAAGATTGGGTGATAGGGAGGTGAGGCATGGGGGTTGTGTTGTTTTGGGACAAAAACTGCTGAACACTCAGTGTGGTGTGGGCAAGTGCGCTTGTAAATCACCCATCATGAAATGGGCAAATGTGTTCAGTCTTCAAAAAAATTCACTGAAGCCGAACGCAGCCTCTCACAACAACATCAGCTAGTACACTGAGGGTTCCTAGAGCACTCACCTAGTAGTGGAAGCCTATACTACAAGGGGCCCCCACTCCAGCAGATAATTCCAAGGTTTTCTTGGGGTCCTCCGTCGTATGAAGAAAAGTAGATAATATTGTCCCTATAAAACACTTTTAGGCACATAAATTACAGTGCAGTGATGAATTCCGTGGTGGCAAAATGCACTCTGCATGCTGCCACCAGAATGAGCGATGGGCAGGTCAGAAACAACTGAGCCAGGTTTTAAATGGAGAACAGTTCAATCTGAAGTACATGCATCTGGTGGTGCCTTTGGACTCCCAGGTGGAACTGCGTAGTTAACAATTAGATACGTGGTTCAGAAACCCAGTGGGGGGACTGTAGGGGATAGGATATGGAACCTAAGCGTCAGTCTCCCCCTTCATCCCTCCCTGCACTTATTAAAGCTCTCCTTTCTTTAACATACACACGTATACTGATGAGTGTAGTAGAAAACACCAACTCTTATGTGAATGTGAAAGGAAAGAAGAGAACCGTGTGAAAATCCAAGTGGGCTCATATAAAACAAGCCTGAGGATTCCCCATCAGATTTGGTGTTTTGTAGCTATAGCGCCAAATATGTAATAACTGAGGACCTTTAGGCAGCAGCTAATAAAATCACATCTGACTAGCCTGAACAAGGGAGGGAATGTATTGTAGACGTTCTGGTGGGTCCCACAGAATCCAAGGAATGGATTCAACAGCCAATCATTAGGAAAAATGGGGACCAGGAGAGGCTATGGGCATCCTCTCTAGAGCAGGGCTGTCTAGTGGAAACGCCTGTCTGATGAAAATGTTCTGTGTGCTCTGTCCAGTGTGGGAGCCATAAGTTGCAAATGATACTGAGCACCGGAAATGTAGCCAGTGCAACTGAGACACTGAGTTTTTTTATTTTATTTTTCTGAAATTCAAATAGCCACATGTGGCTAGTGGTTCCTATATTGCCCAGGGCAGCTTCAAAGCTTTGCCCACTAACAGGGCTCAGCTGCAGTTACTGTCAGCTTCTACCTCAGTTGAAAATCGCAACTCTCTCGGAGGGAACATGCAAATGATGCGGTTTGGGCAAGATTCACTCCTGGATCAATCAGCTATGGCTGGGACCACAGAGTACAGAAGTGGCTGCTGAGGGCTTGTCTGTGCTTCTGAGTCCACTCTTCTTCCACCAGGGAATCATTACAGGCTGAGGTCTACGATAAGATGGAGTGGTGAATTATTTAGACTAGACTGCTGCATCAAAAAGCCCCTCTGATACATCTGTGACCTAAACAATGTAGATGCTTATTTCTCTCTTGTGTAACTATTATAAGGTGAGTATTCAGTTTGGTGGAGTTTCTGTGCTCTGCACAATCATTCAGAGATACAGATTCCTTTAAGATGTTTCCTCTGTCATTCTCCAGTGTCTTGTTGCATAGTCAAAACAGTCACAAGGACTTGCAGCCAAAGGCAAGGGGAAAAGAGAGTATATCCAGTTTTAAGACCTGGGCCCACAAATATCACTCAATGTTTCCGCTTATGTTGCATTGGAGAGAACTTAATCCTCTGGTCACACCTAACTGCAGGGGAGGCTGGGAAATGTATTTTAGCAATGTACCCAGTAAGACTCAAAATGATTTTTGATGGGCAGGATTTTTAGCACGTGGTTAGAATACAAAAAATAATAATACACATTTCCTGACTTCAAGGATATATCACAGGTTTGGTGAGGAGATAGATGAGTACTTAACTAGCAATGAATAAGGAACACGCTGTAAGGACTCAAAGAAAAGAATGGCTTAAAGCACTGTTTCTCAGACTTTATATATGAATCACACAGAACTCTTGTCAAAACCTCTGATTCAGTAAGTGGGAGGAGGGTTTGGGGATTGAGATCTGCTTTTCTAACAGTCTCCCATGTGATGCCAACCTGTCCCTTGGACCATACTTTGAGTAGCAGGTGATTTCAGATTCAGCAAACCCCACAGAGGGAATGGCATTTGAACTACCTTTGCAATCAAGTGTAGTGACTGGGACCCGCTTGGATGTTACACAGACTTTGTTCAACTTTCAACTCTGTGATTTACTGTGTGATTTAAATTGCCAACCTATAAGCCTACTGAAGATCTTAAGTAACAGAGAACTTCAAATACACTGGACTGAACAGTAAAAGAAGTTGAGTGGTTCATGAACACAGGTTCAGCAGGTGTCTTGCAAGTTCTGACCAGGCAGGCCATGGGTGTTCCATTTTTTTCTAATTCGTTTCACTTGTCAGACTGGCTTCTTTTATGATAAAGTGAAAAGATGGCAGATTTACACCTATTTTACAAAGAACATGCAGTTAAAATAAATTTTTTTTCTGTAATTGAACATTTTCATGAGCTTCTGCCTCAATGTGTAGCAAGGAAAGTCTTTATCTGGACAAGTAATTTTACTCCCATTTCTCCTTTGGTGAAGTTTTTTTACAACAGATTCTCTGGTCTGCCTATTTTCTCATTCTCACTCTACTTAATCGACAGAGCAGATTCACAATGATAAGTAGTAGGAGGGGTTTTGTGCCTTCAGAACATTGGTGGACAGAGTGATTTCACTCAGACTTTGTTTTCTGTATGCTTACCCATCACTGCTCCAGGATGTCTGATGCTTGCTCCTGGGTCGGTTGCACTGGTGTCTAATGTGGTACATCTAGTGAGTCTCTGATGTCCTGGGTGATGATGCTACAGTGTTCACGAAGCCTCAGACACACCCTTCACTCTTCCCACTCTACCGCCTCTACTGTGGGGTCCTCTTGCTCTCAGCAAACTCATCCTGAGAACTGAGAGCAGGTCAGGAATGTTGCAAACTCCATTCCCATCACTTTTGGTTTTATTCCACTGGGATCACCCCCAATCGGGGGTGAGGGAGCATCCTAAAAGACAGTATTTTCCAATAACTGGGAAAAGCTACTGTTTTCAACTTTCTCTTCAACTCTACCCCCATGAGATTTTACCTTGAAATACATGTATATCTGATTCCTTTTTCCCACTAAGTCAGAGTTTTCTTCTTCCTCATCTTGCCTGAATAGTATTCCTCTTAATGTATATTCTGAGCGCTCTCTGGATTGTCCCTACATTGTGGCTTATGGTGAAGCTCCATATTCACAGAGTGGTTTGAGTTTGATATTCAGGGTCCGGCAGAAGTAACGCCTGCTTGAGTGTGGTTGGTAGATAATAATATGGGTGTGATAATTTATAGCTTTAATTTGAACATTTCACCTAAAATGTTATATGGTGTGCTTGAATGTGAGTGATGTTACAGTTACATGCTTATGATTTTGTAATAAAAAAAGGAGTTATTTGTGCGGGACTTCATATAACAAGAAATTTAGAGAGCCACTTTCTCTGTGAATAAAGCTGAACTAACTGTTTGCAAAGAATCAAATAATAATTTTGCTTGGAAACCCCATGCTGTTTTCCACAGTGGCTGCACCAGGCTGCATTCCCAGCAGTGCAGGAGGGTTCCCCTTTCTCCACATCCTCACCAGCACTTCTTGTTTGTTGATTTATTGATGGTAGCCATTCTGGCAGGTGTGAGGTAATTATCTCATTGTGGTTTTAATTTGCATCTCTCTGATGATTAGTGATATTGAGCATCCTTTCACGTGACCATCTGTATGTTCTCTTTGGAGATGTGTCCATTCAGGTCCTTTGCCCATTTTTAAATTGGACTGTCTTCTTGGTGTTCTTTATATATTTTGGAATTAAAACCCTTATCTGATATATTACTGGCAAATATGTTCTCCCATATAGTGGGTTCCCTTTTCATGTTGTTGGAGGTCTCTGTAGCTGTGCAAAAAGCTTTTAAATTTGATGAAGTCCAATTTGTTAATTTTTCCCCTTTGTTTCCTTTGCCTTAGGAGATATATCAGCAAAGATACTGTTAGGTGAGATGTCTGAAATTTTACTGACTGTTTTCTTTTAGGATTTTTATGGTTTTATGGTTTATGGTTTTTAGGACTTACATTTTTTTACCCATTTTGAGTTTATTTGGGTGTGGTGTAAGTTGGTCTAGTTTCATTTTTTTTTGCATGTACCTGTCCAGTTCCCCCAACACTGTTTATCGAAGAGACTGTCTGTACTCCATTGTGTGTTCTTGCTCCTTTGTCAAAAATATTGACTATGAAGGCATGGGTTGCTTTTTCACTTTTTAAATGTCTTGAAAAGCAGATTATTTTAAATTTTGGTGTTCAATTTACCAACTTGGTCTGATTCAGGGTTTCTGTGTCCTAAGACACCTGCCTAATTCAAGGTCATTATTTTTCTCCAGCAGTTTGAAACTTTCACCTTTTATTTATTTATTTGTTTATTTATTTATTTATACAGATGTGGTAGATTTTTTTAAAAAGATTTTATTTATTTACTTTTAGAGGGGAAGGGAGGGAGAAGTAGAGGGAGAGAAACATCAGTGTGTGGTTGCCTCTCACGTACCCCCTACTGGGAATCTGGCCTGCAACCCAGGCATGTGCCCTGACTGGAATCAAACCAGCAACCCTTTGGTTCACAGGCCTGTGCTCAATCCACTGAGCCGTACCAGCCAGGGCTCACCTCTTATATTAGTACTCTCATTTCATTGATACGTATATCCTTATACCAATGCCACATTATCAGTTAATGTACCTTTATAATAAAAATCTTGAAATCAGTAGAATGCTTTCCAAATATTAGTATATTCTTTTTCAGCTGTTTTGGCTAACCTGGGACCTCTGATTTCCATATATATATTTTAGAATCAATTTGTCAATTTCTATGAAAAAAGTCTGCTGGAAACCTGGCTGGGAAGGCATCAAATCTGTGTATCAACTTGGTGAGAATTGATGTGTTAATAGGTTGTCTTCCAATTCACAGAGGCACATTGTCATTAAATGGCCAGAGATTAGAGATAAGGGATCTTAAAAGCAGTAAAAGAAGAGTGTTCCCATAAGACTATCAGCTGATTTCTCAAAAACAAACAAGCAAAAAACCACCCCAAAAACTTTTAGGTAAGAAGGGACTGGAAATAAGTATTCAGTCATGAAAAGCAAGGACCTACATCCAAGATTACTCTATCCAGCAAAGCTATCATTTACAATAGAAGGGCAGATAAAGTGCTTCCCAGATAAGGTCAAGTTAAAGGAGTTCATCATCACCAAGCCCTTGTTATATCATATGTTAAAGGAATTTATCTAAGAAAAAGATCAAAACTATGAACAGCAGAATGACAACAAACTCACAACTATCAACAACTGAACCTAAAAAACAAAAATAGACTAACAACTAAAACAGAAACAGAATCACAGAAATGGAGATCACATGGAGGGTTATCAGTGGGGAAGGGGAAGGGGGAACATGGGGGACAAGGTACAGAGAATAAGTAGCACAAATGGTAGGTAGGGAGGTTAATAATAGTGTAGGAAATTGAGAAGCCAAAGAACTTACATGTATAACCCATGGATGTGAACTAAAGGGGGTGGGGGAATGCTGGAGGGAGCTGGGTGCAGGGCGCAAGGGGAGAAAGGGGAGAAAAGGGAATGGGACAACTGTAATAGTATAATCAATAGGATACACTTTAAAAAAATAAAAATAAAAAATGAGCTATTAAAAATGGAACAAATAACTAAATATATTAATAAAAGCTAAAAAAATTGGTGACTGGATTTGGAGAATTTTAAGATTGTATCCATATTTCTGATTTGAATAACTAGATACAGGCTGAGGTAGAAAATGGAGGAGGAGGAACAGGAGTGGACAGAAGGCAGGGGGAGAGGGGCATTTGGTCACGTTTTGACTGAGGAGCTTCGGGGGTCACCCAAGTGGAAATGTTCATTACATAGGTGGACACTCAGGTGTGGGCTGGAGATAGGACAGCCCTGGCTCCCGCATGGTAAACTGATTTATCTTAAGGGAGTTGGCTTTCTGGCTGATAGAAATTGCCAAAATGCCCAAAGCATATCTAAGAGTTTTAAAACAAATATTAATTTCTAACATACCATGAAACAGAAGTGATGCTTATAAGGAAAACTGCCAGTGAGGAAACCAAACTCAGAAGAGTTTAAATGATTTACTACAGGACTCAAAACCAGTCTGAAAAAAGGTTTATTATTTAGAGAATTTAAACGAAGAAACTGATAGAAACTGAAAGTAAATTATGTGCCCTTTCAAGACCTTTAGATTTAATGTTCTTAGTTCTTCGTTTCCTTGGTGCGGCTGTACCATTATCACAGTGTCTCCTCTGATGAACACAAGGGAAGCAGACTGAGGCGGGCAGGCTCCGGGGGAGACGGGAGCGGTCTGTGAGAGTCCTGCGGTGAGGTTAACGGTGATACATGGAAGTGGGGGAAGTCTGTGGGTGCAACTAAAAAACGCTGAATGCGCATCACATGCATTTCGGGGTCAGCATACCACACATTACAGTTACTCAAAGTAGGTTTTTCTCTTCTTTCCTCACCATCGCCACACTGACGTGATCTACCTAAAATATAAATACGTGGCGATCAAGGCCTTCAGTGGCTCCTCACTGACTACAGTGCATACTACACTGTTTCGTAAGCCATGGTCTATTCATTAGTCATTGCCCGTATGTTTAATAGCCACTATAAAAAGTGTTGAGCAAATGCCAAGTACAAAGTATATACTGATGTAGTGGATGCAAGTGCAAGAACAGTGCTACCCCCAGTTTATCCACTGACTGCTGGTATCAGCATCACATTGGGGGTGGAAGTCACTAATCTGTTTTATAAGGTTGTACAGGTGAGTCTTATGAATGTTAAAGTTTGAGAAATGCTGTCCAGAGGACTAAAAGTGAGGAGATCTAATCTCTTTTCTCTTAGGGATCTTACTTCCCCACAGGGTATTGAAAACATCTGTCAGGCAGCTGGGATTCTTAAAGCCTCTCAAAAGGAACTATGGGAATGAAAGGGGTAGGGTTCACGTTTCTGACCCCTAAGAACTATTAAGTCACGCTAGCTGGCAGCCCTTTTGAAAGAAGTAGCTTCAGTAGTGTGAGCTGAGTACATTGAACATATATGTATGTGGTTGTGTGTAAACATACTCAAAACACAACTACATAGTTATATTTTATAAATATGATATATACTATATTGTTATATAATATATAAAATATATTTATATAACTACATATAATTATATATATTTTATATATTAGTATATTATATCAGTATATAATATATACCAGTATATCAGTGTATAATATATATAATTATATATATTGTATATATTAGTGTATTATATCCGTATATATTATATATAATTAATATATATAAAACACATATATAAAACAAAACTATAAATATATCTAGCAGAACTGGAGTTACAGCTCAATTGTAACATTTAAGCAAGACTTTCATTTTAAGTAGACACAACAGAAATTTAAATTTACAGAATTAGCAAAGTATAGCATATATTCATTTTTCATATTAAAAAAACCTTCATTGACAATCTGAAAAATATGAGAGGTAGTTGTATCTAGTGAGTGATATTTTAACATTCTATTGAATATTATAAATTAGAAATTATATGAGAAAGGAAGCCAAATCTAAGAGAAAAAATAAGGAAAGGGCAACCCATGGTCTTGGGGGAAAAAACAGAAGTGGAAGAAAATCTATTTCCAGATATAATTTAGAAACTGCCAGACACACACTGGACAGCAGACAGAAGGTCAATCACTCTTGGGGGAGTGAAAGCCAGAGGGAAGGAGCCCTGTTCCCCACTTTCGGTTAGCCCTGGTCATTCTCACCCCTCTCTTCCCTCCCCACTGCCATGAATTTGGGGCCCTTGGTTTGGTTATTCCAATATTCTTAAAGCCTGAAAACTATACTACAAACAGCTTTGCTTCACATTTTGGGTGTCTTGGGTAAATCTTGCAGGTTGTGGTCACTCGTGGGGAGGGAGGAGGAGGCACCAGAGAGGGAGCTCAGTGCAGACTGGCTGTGCCCTGGAATGCAGTGGCCCCCAAACTTGACATGGACCAGCATGCTCCCAGAGGGCTTGTTAGGGCACAGGGTGCTGGCTTCACCCCACATTATGGATCCAGCAGGTGTGGAAATGGGCTCGATAATCTGAATGTCTAACAAACTCCCAGATGATTCTGAAGTGCTGGTTTGCTTTACACATTTTGAGAACCATTGTGCTAATAAAATCAGTAGTCACAAGGCCAAAGAACTAGATAGACACCAGGAAACACAGTTATCTCCCTACACAGGTTTTCAGGACATAGACCATTAGTTATAAGTGTGTCTATCACCTGCTCAAAAGACAAGCTGGTATGTGTTACTTTTCAAGAACTGTAACTGACATCAGTAGTAGTTGGAGGAAATTTCTCTCTAAGGATAAACCCAACACCTAAGGAAGTTTTATGAGACAGTGTATGTTTGCTTTTTTAAGGATTGTTGTAGAATCCAGATTATGGGAATGACTGTTCCGCTAGCCTATTTAAATTTTGATATCAACTATATTTGGACTAACTTAAAAATGAATATGATAAATTCAAAATTTCTGCCTGCAGTAAAATTCAAAGTAAGAGTCTCTAAATATTCCTTATCCTTGTTTTAATAAGAGGATAAAAAAAGTCTTAGTTGTTTTTTGACCTGATTATTAAACAAAGCAATAGTGAAAAAAGAATTCATCTGGCAAATGCATTGTTTGTAGATAACTAGCCCCTTATGAAAAACACATTTCTATTAAAATTGTCTTAATTTCTTAGATTTAGAGCACTTGATATCTGGACCCAGATGAGATTTTATTTTACAGTTCAAAATGAATGGGAAAGAATACATCACATTAATTAATGAAGCCGTTCTAATTTTGCCTGAAGTGATTTAAAATTCCCCGTGACAGTCTGCACTGCTACGGAAGAGCTCATAGACTGCAGTTCGACCAGGTACCCGCAGATGGCGTCCAGGCAGAGGTTCGTGAATCTTCTCCTGTGAAGGAAAAGACACCAGATCAACTGTCTGCACATGCGCAACATTCCTTTCTACAGGACTCCCCTCCAACTTCCGCTGACCTTATGCTCCCTCAAAGGTCAAGGATGATGTGATGAAGTAAATGGCAAACAAATGAAAAGAGGAGGAAACTCGGGGGGTAGATGGATTACCACAAAACCACCATTTCTCTTTTGAAGATTATTAGAATGAAGAGGCAGTAAAGGATGATCCCTTAAATTGATATTAAATTATTTACACGATTTTGGCCTTTTCAAACAAATATACCTTAAAATGGTCAATAATATCACAAACTCATAATTAAACTGTCCTTGATCACTAATTCAAAGCAAAAGAAGTTTAGAAGTAATTCATAAATGATATCCTTTCACTTGTAGAAAGAATTCTGCATAAGGGTTGAAAAATAGAAAAAACACTAACCCTACATACATGTCAATGGTATACATGTCATTCAAATAGTTACTGTTAACATAAAAAGCCTGAATCTGCTGTACTTCTTTATAATCTCAATATCTTTTCCTATTCTGTCCAAAGTTGTTACCCAGATATTTATGAGAATCACTTAAAAGCTTCTCCTATGTAAAGCAGTATTTAATTCACAGGTACCTCTCACAGTTCAAAACCTGGCTAGGATTCTCAACATATCTCGTCAACAGTACATGTAAACAATCCAAAAGGTGCAGTGGCTTCTTCATTCTGTTCCAGAATGGATCCTATTAAGAAAATATACATTGTAAGTTACAAGGCAAACTGTTGTCAACTGATTTTTCAACCACTGATGTTAGCTAAAACAGCCATCAGGAGTCCACAGCAAAATTTACTGACATTAAAATAAGTATTGAATATTATGTGTTACTAAACTTCTTATCTGGTTATGATTAAAATTTGAACAATATTGACAACTGCAGTGTGATGTTATTTATGAGGAATATTTGACGATACCAATCTACTTTGTAGAGCATGTACATTTCCTATGTAGGAGCCAGAGGTTAAGAGGAAAACACCCATCTCTTCTTATCATCTGGGACATCCCTTTTACTGAGAACCTATGCAGACTCAGTCTGATATTGTAAATAAGACTAAATTAATAGTCAGAGAATCTCAGTTCTACCTCTGCCATCACCTGTCACCAGCCACGTGTGCTGAGCAGGTTATTAGACACCCCTGCCCTTGTCAGATTGAGGAAAAGAGGGGACACTACTTCTTGCTCCATCACAGGCTCACCGTGAGGCTTAAATGAGACACACAGGCACCTTCTAAAACACTGTGGGCATTTTGGGGATGCTACCATAAGTGACATGATTTAGTTCAGCGAAGTTTTATTTTGATCTGTTATTGCAGATAAAGTAAAAATTACAACATAGAGTCTAAAAACAGCAATTTTCAACCGGTGTGCCCTAAGAACTTTTAAAACATGCAACACCTGACTATTGAGTCAGGGGCATGGACCTCTCTTCTCTTAGATTGTCAAGCAAACACTGACAACAGACAACACGACAACAGCTGTCCAGTGTGAATGCCCTGTCTGAAACCATAAATACAAAGACCACGGAGCTGCGTCCTACCAGTCCCACTGCACAATAAAGTTGTGTCTGAATGGGTAATTCTTGGTCAGAAATCCTTATGTACGAGTACAGGCACCTCATTTTTTAAAAAGTCACTTTGGAGCAAAAAGGGTAGGAAGTTACTATTATTTATTTATTTTTTTGGGGGGGGTAAATCCATCAGTAACACACCCTTTTCTTGGCCAGATCAACCAAAAATATACTTTTTGGTGTGTGGCAGAATTTTAGTAAAGTTTACGTCTTCCGTGAGATGAAAAAGGTTGAAAATTGCTGGTCCAAGAAGGTTCAACATGGTGAGAAAGACCTTTAAGCAAGGATGTTTTAGATGAAGTAGCAGTTAATGCAACTGTTTGGTTCTTTTAAAGTACATGATAATTCTTAATGTAATGCATTTAGCCTATTCCAAGAATAAGACATATATTATGTTAATATTAAAAAGTACATTGGATTTTTGTCGTCATATACAGCAAAACCCCTCTCATTATTGGTTTTAAAAGTCTGACTTACAATTTCTGATACTAAATCAATGAAGTAAATTTCTGATCTATTACACGTCAAGACAACACGTAACAGAATAAACCACTCCTATGTCTAGAAAAAGTTACGCAACTTTAAACAAACGATTTTATTTCAGTTAGAATTTTGCTTACCCGTGACTTGAACAGGTGATCGTACACCTCCAGCAGCCGCGGTAAGGGCACCCCGATCTCATTCATCGTCCGTATGACGAAGCCCACATCCCAGCTCAGGGTGCACACCTGCTGCTCTAAGAACTGCACGATGAAATCTGGGGGAGAAAGGGCCAGAACGCAGGGCTGCCAACTCTTCCCCCAGAGAGTTTACTGAGACGTAGCTCACACGTAACAGTGTGTAAGGTTAAGGTGTGCAGCGCGATGACGGGACACACACACACAGTAAAATGTTCGCTGCAATCACGTTAGATAACACATCTGTCACCTCGAGTAACTGCTATGTTGTTGTTGCTGTAGGATTGTTAACTCGGTATTAAGAAGTAGGTCTTATTCGTTCATAAGTGAGCAGTTTATAAGGGGAAACCCTTTAAAAAACAATTTTCAAAAAATTTTTATTGAAATCCTTTTAATAAAACCAAGTACTTATTTGAGACAAAGTGAAGAAGTTAAAGATAAATGACATTTAAGCTCCCCCAAATTCAAGGCAGTTTTTTTCCTCCAGTAGGTTGACTGCCACTCACATGGGTGAATGCAGGGAGTTCTCAGGATCTGCCCAATGCCAGGCAGGGGCACACAGTTTGTCAGCAAAATCTTGTGGCCTGGTGCCTGGCTGGGGCACCAGTGAGAAGCTGCCTGTCCGAGTTCCTCTCCCCCTCTCCCTCCCTCTCCTAAGGACCTGGCTCCTCCTGTCAAACACAGTCTGAAGTGGCAGAATCCTCGCCCAGCCACCCTAGCCACGGTGACAGCACTCTTCCAACAGGGCTCACTTTAGGCTAGAAAGCCTAAAACTGGTGACAGAAGTCACTAGTTCAGTGATGAGCCTGGGGAGGGGCATGGCCCTGGGCTGGGCTCCCAGAACTTATGCTTTATGCAAGGGCGACACACTGGTCTGCTATCTAAGAGCCCCTTGTGGCACTGTAGAACCGCCCATGAGCGTCAGGCAGCAGTACAAGCACGTCTTGGTGCTGCCCTGGTGCTGGGACGCCACCATACCCTCCTTAGGGGCAGACAGCAGAGCAGCCACCAAACACTGCAGGAGATGGGCTCTCACCACTGAGCAATTTGCACCTCAAAAAAAATTTGAATAAAAGTAAGACAGATATGTCAGAATGAGCAAATCCTTAGAGATGGAAAGTAGAGATCAGTGGTTGCCTGGGGCCCAAGGACTGGGGAATGGCTGCAATGTGGTTTTGTTCTGGGGTGATGAAAGCGACCTCAGTTTAATTGTGCGATGGTCACAAAACCCTGTGAATATGCTAAGACCACTGAATTATACACTTTAAAGTTATTAGGAAAAAAACAGCATTTTAGTGAATTTGGAAAATATAGGGAGGTACAATAAAATACAGACCATTCATAACTCCACTGTTGGAGAGGACACTGATAATATTTCTTTAACAATTAATATATCTTTGACTTAACAGCTTTTCACACAAGAAAGGCTACTGTATCTTGAATTTAGACATACTAAATATGTTTTTAAAATGCACTTCCCAAAGACTCACAAATGACTTATTTTGATCATTTTAGGGGGCTAACACATTTTTACTTTTTACTAACTGCCATATCATAAATAAGATCATAACAGTAACGTTCAAATTCCCATTTATGATCTCCAAAACCCAAGACTGACCGACGTGAACACCCACAAGTAAGAAGAATCATGGAAAACACTGCCGCTGAGCCTGCATCTCCCCTACAGACGACCACATGACGACTCTGGACGGGTGATAAGCCCCATCTTGTCCTGCTTTGCGGTCTCTCGTGGCCCAGTTGCCACGGGCACTGACAGAGAAAGGCAGACCTCTCCCACCCTCAACCTTTCTTGAGTCCAAAATTAAAAATTCAAGTCAAAGCAGAAATACTCTCAAAAGTGATTGTGTAGAATGTGGCTTTTTACTATTAAATTGTCAACTTTCACATACTTATAAAATAGATGTATTTGCTCTTTTCTGATCAATGAAATGGCATAGCAGGTAAGTGCAGTACTGTATTTACTGGAAATAATGGTATGATTTTAATGGTTTTATTTCTTGGCATGTTCAGGGAATAAACACTAAATCAGAGATGGTCTGTAAATAAGTCTGTATCCTGCTGTGTAAAGAATTTAGTGATGTGTTGTGGGCATGACTGTTGGAGCCAGAAACAGGATGCGTTTTTAAGGAACAATGCACAAAGAAAACTCAGTGCACCAGGGCAGAAACTAATGTTGAGAGCAAAAAGCATTTTGAAGATCAAAGGGCTAAGGGGAGTAAGAGATATAGCTAGCCAGCTGGAGCCGGACAGACCCCCTCCCCAAGATGGAGCCACAGTGATTTATGAAAGT